>WSXT02208763.1:0-17961 GCA_011762715.2 Neuroterus valhalla
CGCACAAAAAATAATGGAAAATAATCTGTGAACTTGAAAACTTTCGAAAGAATGATGATATTCGATCGTGCTTTGGCACCCATTTTGAGGGGCCAAAAATACAAGTCGATTTCGTTAACCAGCTGTTTTGGATCAAAAATAAAAAGGGGGAGCATTTTGGAATTTTTTTTTGAACTTTTTTTTCCAAGACTCAAGAACTGTAAGTACGGTTTATTGTAGTATGTTAAAAATGGAACAATTTATCTTAATAATTTGTTTGGATTAAAACTAAATTGCCAGAGTTGTTGCATTTTCAAAATTCAAAAATATTAAAGAATAATGATAATTTTTAGCCTAATAACGCAAGATTGAAAATAAACTCAGGAAGCAAAAATGTTTCTTCTTGGGATCCCTAAAAGATTGTGAAAACAACTTTTTTAATTTTCTCGAAGAATCGAAAAATGAAATTTTGATCGCACAAAAAATAATGGAAAGTAATCTGTGAACTTGAAAACTTTCGAAAGAATGATAATATTCGATCGCGCTTTGGCGACCCATTTTGAGGGACCAAAAATACAAGTCGAGTTCATTAACCAGCTGTTTTGGATCAAAAATAAAAGAGGGGGGACATTTTGGAATTTTTTTTTGGACTTTTTTTCCAAGACTCAAAAACTGTAAGTACGATTTATTGTAGTATGTTAAAAATGAAACAATTTATCCTCATGATTTTTTTTTTAATAAAAACAAAATTGTCAGAGTTGTAACATCTTCAAAATTCGAAAATTAAACGAAAATGAGAATTTTTACGCAAATAACGCACGATATGAAAATAGGTTTGAAGAAAAAAATTTTAATTTTTGGGAGCCCTCCAGAATGATCTTTACAACTTTCCAAGTTCTCTCAAAAAATCGAAAATTCAAATCTTGGTCGCACAAAAAATATTGAAAAATAGAAAGATTCATTTTTTGGTAAAATTATTAGAGGTACGGGAAAATGTAAATAATCTAAAATCGTGCACCAAAAAAAAATCTACAAAATTGCTATGATTAACTTTTTGATAGTACAAGTGGTTTTTGCTTCATATATATAATAGCATATGAAAAATGGAAAAAATGAACTTTTTGACTATTTACACAAACTTAGGAAAAAATACAATAGACGCAAGTTCTCTACCAGGAAAATATCTTTAATGTGTTATCAACTTCTCCAACAGGATATGTATTTTTCATTTGAATAAGGAAAGATAACTATGAAACTGAAATGATAAAATTTTTGAAAAAATGACTGTGGCTAACACAGAAGATTGATAGAGGAAATGTGTTCATCGAATTTCTAGAAAAACTAGACAGCATGTGAAAAAAAAGGCAACAAAACTTCTTCACCGTTTCGGACAAACTTTGATCGAGTGCGCAGCACGAGACACGCGATGAGAATGTATTCATCAAAGCCGGAGAAGCTTTAATAAAAGAGGATTAACACTCATCAAATTAAAGTAGTCGACATTAGTCGATATTCCAAACGCGTAGTGCGAGGTAAATTCAAAACCGAGCGCAGAGCGCGAGGTGAGTTTACCATCGAGCGCGAAGTGCGAGATCCGAAAGTCGCGCGCCCTACGCCCTAGGCGTAGCGCGTGCTGAGAATGTGCCCGCGCAGCGGGAAGATTTTTTTTGTATAGAACACTAATCTCCTTCGAAGACATTTTTTTCTTCTCTGAAAATTGACTTTTCGAATAAATGTTGCGCTTTTCTATAAAAAATTTTTTTCCTCAAAGATTTTCCTCTTCGAAAATTTCTTTTCCGGTGAAAATACTCCTTTTCGGTTAAAATCAAACTGCTTTTTTGAAAAGCGAAACTTTTCTCGTCAATTCCAGTTTTTGTTTGAAAACATCGTTTTGGTCTAAAAATTCAATTTCGGTCTGAAAATTCAACGATTTTTGGGTGAAGAACTCAATTGTTCTGTAGATTATCCGTCCTTTCAACTTCAAAAATTCAACCACTTTGTTGAAAATAGGTCTTCACGCGTATCTTAATACATTATTTTTTAAAATAATATTATTATCATTATGCTATTATTACTACGGTTATTATTGATTTCATAATTTCCCCAATGTCATCTTTTGATGTGTTCTTTAATAATCATGTTCATCCGAGATTCTTATCATGAGATAAAAAATCACTCGTGACAATGTGTGCATATATTTTTTCAGGAAAACAATGAAGTCCTAAGATTGAGGAAAGGTGTATTGTCATCAGTTTTTGGCTATCGCAATAAATGGATGATAAAACTCATTATATTTTCGAAGATTTTTCTCTTCAGTTGAAAATTAGTATTTTTATTCATAAGGATACTTTTCGGTTGAAAATCGAGCTATTTTTAGAAAACTGGAAAGTTTCTTGAAACCTACATCTCTTTTTAAAAGTTAATTTTCGTAATTATTCGAGTAATTAATATCCATAAAAGTTCCATTTTTTTTTTCAACGTTCAGAACACTTTTTCTTCTTTCGTTTCATTTTGTTTAAACCAAACGAAATCGAAAATCGATTAGAAAACGTATATAAGAGCTTGATCACATGGTTTCTAGATGCATGGAATAATTCTCATTTTCGAGGTTATGTTGACATTAATAAGAAAACTGCACAGGTATTGCGTACAAATTTTGTATCGATAGAAGATACTGTAAGTAGCAATATTGAAAAAAATTAGGTGTTATTTAATACAAAGTGGTTTTGCGTTTAGGTTTCATCCTCGGTAAAAAATACTTGAAAAGAATTTAGTATGCATAGTTACTAAAATTTTTTTTTTCCAATTTTTCAAACAATTCTCGTGGGGATTTCCCCGAAAGAAAGGTATTTGTAGTCATAGCCACTGTCTTTGTCTATTATGGGAATTTTATAAGAAAAAAGGTTGAATTACCATAAATCTCGCAAAATTCAATTGAGAAAACTTGCATTGATTTCCGGGAATTCATGAGAATTTTCCGAAATTTATAGTAATTTCATAGAAAAATATAGTGACTTAAGATGACTCACCCAAAACTCAATTTAAGAATTTCCATAAATTGTCGGTTATGGACGGTTATTTTATAAGTCATGCATGATATTTTTCCATAAATTACCGTAAAATTCAATTATTTGCAACCAAAATTCCCCCAATGTTTTTACGGTGAGTGGGATGATTATTGTAAAATGGAAGCTCATAGATGTATAATTTTAATTATTCATCTCCGGTGTCACTTTTGACTCCCTAGGGATTAAGAAGTAGAACTTAAGCCCCGCTTCATAGGCGTCGGAAAGGCTTGAAATCATGCATATGTTATAAAAAGTATAGTAAGGTTAGACAGAGTCTGCTTTTAAAGCTGATCAAGGATAATAAAATGAGAAACTATCAATACAGATCATAAAATTGTGTATATTTGTATATACATGGGAAGCGCATACTTTATGTGAAAAGGGAAACGATAAACCATACCGTAGCTCAGTTGGGAGAGCACTCATCTAGATAGCAAAAGGTCCTGTGTTCGGATCCCAGCGGAGCTTTGGAGGTGGTCCTTTTTTCAGAACAATTTTCATTCTATTCAACGATTCAACTATAAGACAACTAGTGATCAGAGTCCATTATTGAAATTCCTTCTGAACTGAAATACAAAAACACAAAACGGAAATTCTTACAATTTAAAAAACATACATGACTGTCGAATTATCTCGGAATTATAGACATTTTTTTGTGAAGTTGTATTCAGTCGTTTGCAAAAATATTTCTCCTACACCAATGATTTTTCTCTTTTCGAAATTCGCACATACTAAATGCCTCGTGGGAAACGTTAAAATGATTTAACTGAAATATGGAGCGGATCGTAACAGCTGACGTACTGGCGACAATGTCACATTATTTTTCCATGCAGCGAAGAGATCCCACACGGTGCAGCGTCAGCAATAACCATGATTTTTTAGACGCCATCGTAAAGCTGACACTCTGCCATACCTCAAAAATCCTATTACTTTGAACATTGACGAGATGGAAAATATGCAGACTTTGGGTCGATCAGCTTTCCTAGCAAGATTTTCCCAGATTCTCTTTTCCTCGCCATATTCTTTCAAAGCAGCTGAGAGTTTAAAATTATTAATTATTCAATAACATACTTTTGAATTCAATTATTCCAGATATGAATAATCATATAGTGATTCATAGAGATAATTAAATGAAATAATTTATAGAAAGGTCTTGTAAGACCTTCTCTTTTGAAAATTGGTTAGAAATATCTTTCCATATTGCTATTATCAAAGCCCAATCGTTTTTCTTTCCTTATTGCATAATTGGTCTTCAAATCTTCTTGTAGGTCAAAATTATTTATTTCATAATTATAAACTTCATTATTCAATAGTCTCAATGAGTAACGATAAACTTTGAATCAATAGAAATAAAAAAAAACAGGATTATCAATATGGAAAACTTCTAGAGCCATTTACTTTAAAATTGGTTAAATACGATTAATTTTTTAGTAATACAACCTCGAATTTCATATTCAAAAAAGAATCAACTATTAACACTTGGTAAGAAGAAATGATGAAATGAAATAATTTATTCATATTACTTCTGACTTCTTCAACTTCCAATTTGTTTGGAAAGATTGATCCATACTGACATAATAAAAACTTAATGATAGCTGTACCTGTGTTGTATAATTATTCTTTGAACCAGCTACTCTCTTAATCTTTTCGAGCAAGATTTTCACTCGATCGAAGATAGGAGATGCGACTGTAGAGATCTGCTCTTTATTCGAACAGGCAACGCGTGTAAAATGACCTCATATTAAAAATTAAATAGACGATTATTATAATTCACATACGAATGTCAGAAAGACGTAATTTGTAATAAAGGTTAGAAATGAAATAATTATGCGTGTATTATGTAAATAATAGATCATTTTTGCGGAACAAAAGGGTAAATCTCTGTTATTCACAAAATATACGCATTATTATTTTATTTCTAACATTAATTACAAATAAGGTCATTTCTGATATTTATGTGCGAATTATATTGATTATCGATTTTATTTCCAACAATAGTTAATTTTGTCCACTTTGAATCACGCGACAAACAGCGGCTAACGACGCACAGTGGTTCCAAATGCCTAAAGAGCGGTCAAAAGTCGAAAAAAAAATTTTTTTAACTTTTACGTAGAGGTGCACGTTTTTTTAATTTTCCATTTAATAATTTGTTATTCAGCTTGTAATTTGCAACTGGTCACATTTTCGATATTCACATAGCCTCATTCATTGATATTTCTTCACAAAGGTGTAAAATTATTGGATTTCCTTTTTTTTAAATAAAAATGTAATTTGTAGATGAATATCCTGTATTTTGTCAATTTTTAATAACAAATTAATGTATATAACTGTTAACAGTTGCATTTTCGGATTTCGAATGTATAACTTACATAAGTTTTGTTATGAAAATGTGAAGAATCAATTTTTAATTGCAAACAAGCACCATATAACAATTATAGGTAATAGTTTTAACATTTTTATAAACAAATTCACTTATTTGGAACATCTGTGCATCGAAAATTTTTCTTTCCTATGGAATCATTTATTTCAATCTAAAGAATGAGAATATGACATACTGGAGTTCCATGAAACAATATTTGTCATTGTTATAAACAATTTTCATAAGCAAATGCTTTTATTTGACATATTTGTGTATCACAAACTCTTCTTTTCGGTTGAATCTTTAATTTTAATCTGAAGAACAAGTATACTACACATTAGAGTTCCATGAAAAAACATTTGCCATTGTTTTAAACAAAATTTATAAATAAATTAATTTATGTTTTTTCGTGGAACTTTAATGTGTAGTATTATTGTTCTTCAGATGAATATAAAATATTCCACCGAAAATAAAAGTTTTCGATACAGAGATATGCCAAGTAAAAGAATTTTCTTATAAAAATTGTTTAGAACAATGCCAAATGTTGTGTCATGTAACTCTAGTGTGTACTATTCTTGTTCTCCAGACAAAAATAAATGATTCCACAGAATAGAACAATTTTTCGAAGCACAGATGAAATCATTTAAAATTCAATTCTTCCGATTGGAATGATGTCCTAAGAAGCACAGGAATCCTATCAATCAATTTCTCCAACTGCAAATTTACTTAATGTATTTTCGGTTTAACCGGACTTGTTGCTGTGTAGAAAATCAAACGATTTTTCGGGAAAAGTTTTTCTTTGTCGTAAAAAATTTTGAATAGTCCTTTGGAATCGAACTTTTCTGTAGAAACTTTATTTTTCGAGCTTTATGACCAATTGATATGCAAATTTTCTTTCCTTGACTAAAAACCAGTAAAAATTTTTAGTGAATAGAAAGTCGGAAATTCGTAACTGAGAATCAATAAAAACTGATTGACGTGATAACCAGTGGAAAGTACTTTGCTGGTTTGATCCTTAAGAGAGACGTTTGTGATGTAAAAAGTGACTTAATAATTTCTAATTAAAATTTTGCATTTCAAAATGAATTTGTTTTGTCATCCAACAATTTTTCGTGAAGTTTAACTGGAATTATGAGCAAGCAGTTCAATTGGAGAACTAATGATCGAAATGATCGATGGAAGAAGATTTCAATTAGATTACAAAGCATTTTGTTAACAGGAACCAGAAATGACGCTCAAAAGAAGACCACCAAACAAAAGTTTTTGACCTGATAGATGTAAGAGACTTTTTACTAATTTAGAGGAGATTCCTTCAGATCCTTATAGTGTACAGAACAACAAATTGTATAGACGTTCTGAAAACGTTGCAGTTCGCATCTTCAGGATTGACCGTCTTCAGGTCAGCCCTCAAGATGTGACCTGCAACATTTGTGAAACGTCCGTCAAATTCGTAGTAATGACACGATTAAAACCTGAAGAAACCTCCTTTTATTTGAAAGATCATCGTCAAAGCATCTAATCTGTTCCCTTCCAAGAATTTGAGGTTATAGTACTATTCTCATACTCACCTTCAAAATCCTTAGGCTCGAATTTTGGGAACGCCCTCTTAATTTTATATCACATCAATAACAATGGAAAGCTCTCAATTTACATTCAGGACAATTCAAGCAACTTTTAAAATCATCATTCATACATCAAAGTTTCACAGGAATCGGAACCTCAATATCCGGAAACTATCAAATGGTTGCCATTTAATCAATAATTAGGGATTTTGATATCACTGACCTACTCTAGTGACATCATTTCCAAATTGCTTTATCAAAACCAGCTGTCCTTAGTAAACATGGAAAAACTCACTGATTTCTTAGAATGCACAATATCTACTGATGCAAATGTGAAAGATTCTTCAGTCTAAAACTCAGAGAGCAAGTGATTTTCAGATCATATTCAATCAAAGCAACCTCGCAGAGACGTTTACAAGAAACTTCTCTCCAACCATTCATTGCAATCAGGAAATAACATTAATTGATACGCTTCTGAACTGAAATGTATTCTCTTGGGATGAGGACTTCATGAATTTCAGAAGAGAAACGGTACATTCAAAAGCAATCATCTTTGTCATCAAAGAAATCGAGGTCAATAATGAGCAAACGTGGAGAGAGAAAGGTCGAAATGGGAACCAAACCAGAATCGGGAAATCGGAAATGATAAAGTCAGAAAATCAGAGGTAAAATTGTAGTTTCCTCAAGTCGAATATCCCAAGAGTAGAAAGAGGCAGCATCGTTCTGGAACCGAACAAGAATTATAATGCATTATGCAACCCACTCAAACGGTAGTCCGGCTCGTAATAGAGGACAATGCCCTAGTTCAATCCCCGTCTCGTTCAAGAAGACTTTTATCACCCCCATCCTCTTCCATAAATAAATTATCTCCGCGCGGAGTGTATACTTCTTCGTTCGCATGGCTAGTCCCTTCGTAACAAGGTTCCTAGCCACTATGGTATCAAATATACTATACAGTTTCTGTGGGCTTAGTCGCACCGTCATTACCTTGAGCTTGCAAGAAGAGTTTTTAAAGAAGAAATTAGAGAAAATCCGTATTAAATTGAATTTTTGTTGCTTTTTTATCACACTTGCGAATAGGGAATTGTAGCGTTGTATTCATGTGGCAAGTATCACGCAAGAATTTCCAGAATTTAGGGGATTTGATAATTTGAGTTTTTATCAATTATAAAATGTGATGACTAAATTCAAGTAACGAACTCCAGAAGCTGCACGGTTTTTGAAGGTTTGAGCTCATCTAGTTCAGTGGTCGTGACAGTGAAGAAGCAAGAAACACTTTTTGGGACTCGTTTATTGACATCATAAAAAAATGAGATTCTGGTAAAAGAATAGTATAAGCTGGAGCCATGAACGGCTGAGTTGCTTCGCAACACGTGAGAAGCGACAAAGTGGTTGGTCACTTCGGAGACCAAAAAAACAAGCGGTTAGTGGGATAAATTAATAAGTGAAGGCTAAGAAAAGGATTGGTTTTCATGAAAAAAAAAGATGAAAGATGGATGAAAAGAAGGTGTACTAATGAAACAAAGCATACGGAAGTGAGATAAGAAAATCTGCGGAGACAAGGAGCACAAAAAATATATTGTTTAGAGGTGAATAACTGTTTAAGGAACCACGAAGGAGATTTTTGGACCGAATCGTAAAAACTGCAGGAGATTGGTGCCCTCGTCAGGATGCAACTCAACCAGTAATAACTAATTTTCTTCCGGTTTTATTTTTATCATTTTTGATTTGTACTCTCCTCTACAGGACTGATATTCGCTGGGACTGGCGTTGTACATCGACACATTACCTTTGACAAACTTAGCTCTTTGCACTAAAGTAGTCGGTATCAAGAGTGCTGATTTTGAAATGGTACGAGAATCGGACGCAGCTCAAGACTGTATGATTTTTGTTTCCAAGGAGCAGTATAAAGGTGGAACCATGGAGCATAACAATTGCCACACGCACACGGATACGCTAGACAATTCAGATGTAGATGGCGGAAGCAGAATTGGTATCGACGACATTATCCCCGTCGTTGTATAACTTAGGGATAGGCAGGCTGCTGATGTAGATAGAATAACCTCTGGAATGCCGGAGAGCGGTGGAGAATATTGTTTGCGTGAACGTATGAATTCATAAATAAGTGTGCTGTGAACGGCGAAGTTCCAGATGATTGGAGAATGTCGGTTATGTGAGGAGAACAATTTTGCATAAGAGAAGAGTTGAGCCAGGGCTTCTTCTGTTCAAAAGAAATACGCAATAAATTCTAAGACTTGTCTGTTACCTATATCTGCTTCATTCTTTCAGGAATCTCTTACGCAAACCATCCCATCTCAATTCTATTTACAAATCTTTTAGGGTTTCTAACCCTCCGGGTTCGACCTAGAGACTACGGGTTTAAGGATCGGCTTCCGGGCCTCCGTGTAAAAACTTTTTTCTCCGGGCTTACCACCAGTCTGGTTTTTTTTACAAAGAATATATGACAGACAATGAAATATATGATTAAAATATTTGTGCTAATAATGAACATTGTATGAAACTACGGCAAATCTTCAGAAAGATATTTGTTGAAATTATTTCGAAATTCCTTTTTTCGCATTGAATCTCCCCCGCCCCCTGTCCCGGTCAGCGCATATCTCCGGGCCGAGCTACTCACCGAGTTGGTGACCCTAAAATATTTCCATATAACTTTTTTATTTCTCAGTAGTACAACGAGGCTGGCACCAAACGAACTATTCTGCAAGATGACATTTCTGAAAGTGCATCGGAAGTTTGTGCTACTGCTGCTGTAGGAAGAAAGTCTGGTGATGCTTGGTGCTATGACGGAATGAAGACGAAATACGCGTGACAGCCCACGAGGAGAAATAGGTGTTCTCGTAAATATTGAATATTAGAGGCATCAGAAAAAGGAAAGACTAAAGTCGTGAATAGAGATAAAATAGGGAAAATTACTCTACCAGAAAAAGCAAGCAAGGATGAAATGAAAATGGAAGCAGGTGCAATAGGGCAAAATGAGTAAAGAAGAGTTCAGAGAATCAGGAACGAAAATACTGGCATTAGGGTAGTAAGAATAAGGAATGCTGATGGTGGAATGGAATGGGATTCACACAAAGTTGAAGACTGTATAAATGAGTTTTTCAAGAAGATGGATATAGGTAAAGTCATTGAGCATAACAACCGTGACACATGAAGGGATAGGTTAGGTGATTCCAATTTAGATCTCGAGAGAACAATGGGTGTTGACGACAGTATTTTTCCAATTAAAACACAAGGAAATGGTTGGACTGCCGGTATAGATGGCATTACTATTGAGATGCTCTAGAATGGTGGCGGATATTCAATTTTATGGCTGTGTACGTTGATGAATATATGTGCTGTGAAAGGTAAAGTTACAGATGATTGATGAAAGGCTATTATTGTCCCAATCTAAATGGGGAGGGTATCTTATCTTTTCACTTTGTAAACTTTTTTCAGTCGTTCTGCAGTGCCTGTTGTTACAATTCTGACGGTCGGAACTAAATGTGTTGAAGATATTTTTAATGTGAAGTCATTGCTCTGAAACGAACAGATCATAACTCCTTGGGTTCTGACTTCGTTTTTATTCTTTCCTACGTTCCCATCCCTCTTCACATTGAGGGTCTTTGATGGGCCTAAAGGAAAATATGTATGCACGACTTTATGACGTATCAGCTGCTCAGTTTGGACATGATTTTAAACTTTAGGAAATGTATTGTTTCAAGTTCTTAGGCAGTATGGATTGTAGCTTCTGATAGGATTGAGACTTTATTGATAGAAGGCGAGCCCCCTGAAAAGTTTCAGGAGATGGATGGAGACTGAGTGTATGGAATGTCGAAGGTGTAAATTATCTCAGGGAGGCGATTACGAGATGCATGGCGCATGAGAAAGCGAGATACCTAATTTGTACCCTTAACAAAAAAAGAGGGATCAAAGATTGGAAAAATAGAATATCGGCTCAAAGTTTAGTCAGAAGTCATTTGTGAATTATATAGTAGCCAAGGAAAAGAAGTATGATTATGGATGGGAGACCAAAACATCATGTCAAAATGTACGGATGTGTATCTCCACGTGGAAAACAGATACTATCTATCAGAGCATTCTACGCTGCAGTCTATGATGAGAGCTAGGGTTAGTATAAGAAGATTCTTTCTGAGACTCGTTCAATGATACCCTAGACACCACTATACTGGGAAAAACACCATTCTACTTGGGTACATGAATTGCCAGGTTGGTGTTTGGAGCGTAGAATGGGATTGGCTTCATATTCATTTCGGAGACTCAAAAACAAACAGTGACGGGTTATTGACTATGTGAAGACGGAAGAGAGACTGCGAAGATTTTTGAGAGATACACAAGTTATAAGGAAGCGATAATTTGGCACGGATCACTTGCTGTTTGTTTAAAAGAAAAACCTTGTTCAAGGATGAAGACAAATAAAGAGTCGTATGGGGTCAAAACATACGAGACCTGAAACAGAGAATCCACAAAAACTAGAATTGCAAGATAACCACACTAAGAAATTGAGTAAATGTTTATGTCATCGTCAACAGGTTCGGAAAAATGAAATAGGCAATAAGAGAGAGACTAAAAAATGAATGAATGATCAAGTTTGCATGGGTCTGAGCAAAAAAAAGCAAGCGTACATGGAATTGTTTAGAGGTATGGGCGATGAAGAAGAGATCGGACAGGAAAATGGTGATAGGAATAAAAAAGGTAAAGAAAAGCTCTAGTAGAAGCAAGCAACATCATGAATAAAGCATAAACAGATAAGAAAATGCAAAATGGTTCTAGAGGAAATGGGAAATTATCCTCAGAATTGATCAAGAAAACGAGGGGAGTAAGTTTCATCACTGAGGTAGTCGGAATTTAAAGGAGTGATGGTCGAATCGCATATGATTTCGAGAAAAAAGAAAGACAGAATGAGAGTTATTCCAATCAATTGTATGAAGGACAGGCCACGAGGCATAACAAATATGACCCAAACATGATGTATGAGGAAACCTGACCCTACATAGCGGAAGGAGGAGCAATATCGAAGATATTGTATCCTTTACCATGAAACTAAAAAAAAATACGGCGGCTGGTGTAGATGGTATTCCGCTGGAATGATTGAGAGCAATAGCAGATGCTTTTTTGTGTGGATGAATGAATTCATCGATATGTGTTCTGTGAACAGTGAAGTTCCAAATGTTTGGATGGGTGACTGTACTAATTATAGAGCAATCTGTCGACTCATTAGTGCGACTCATGAATTTACCAAAATACCTATCAATGAGAATATAAGAATGCCTTAGGAAAGGACATGGTGAAGATCAGTGAGGATATATGCGACACAGATCATGTGCGGGTCAGATATTCAGCTCCCTTTCCTCGGCGGACGACAGGACCGAACAGCTATGGACGTACGGTGCAGTGTACGTATGAGCCAATCTTCCAGGAAATATTCGAATCACGAACCAGAAGCGACTATGATTGAACTAAACTTCCGGATTTCTGTACAACAAAATATATATTGTCAGCCAAGATGTTTAACTTTCCACCCGAAAAAAGAATTTCAAACGTGATTCATCAATCTTGAGCTAAGCAGATGCATGTTTATCTAAGAGAGAAAATGTCTTACGCTAAGGGATGAAGTTTCAATACAATAATGGATCTTCAACAGAAAAAATGAATTTTCTAGCAAGGAGATAAATTCTTGGAAAAGATAGAAATTATAATCGAAATTTGAACCACTAAAGAAAAAAATTTGGATGATCCTCGAAATATTTAGAAAATTATCTGTTAAATATGATCTTTCTAAAAATCGATAAGCTTCATCCAAGAAGGTATTATTTCGAATAATTGGTTTGATTCCTTATCAAGTCGTTGGATTCGCCACTGAAATATCCCAAAAAATAAGTGTGTTTGTCAGCCAAAGGAGATTTTTTGTTTTCTGAACAGTTTGGAACTGGATGAATATCTATAGTGATGAATTTTGGAATAAATCCAAAAGGATAAGGGTTTCACAATTAGAGGAACCAAGAAACGAAGGGTTCGAAATTAAAGATTTTGAATCTGAACAATTTATTTTGTATGCCTCAAAATTACAACTTATCTCCTAGAAGGCACAGAGAATTATATTTCCCAATTGAAATTATGAGAGTTCCAATGATAATGATGGTATATAATCAGGTATTTTTGTATCATATTCAGCATCAAGTAGCATTGGGAGTGAGTAGAAAGAGTTTTCTAAATTGAAACGTCGAGACAGAATTGAAAGCAATAGAAACAATTCAGAATGAAAAACTCAAGCAATCAATAAATCTCAAGCTCGAACATAGGAAATTAAATGATTTCAAACAATCTTATTTGCTTCTTCATTTATCCATTCTATCAGTTCCTTTTTCAAGTTTCTGATATATACTACCTTCCTGTTATCGAATCTCTCTATTCTATGTATCGACACTACTTTGCCGAAAGAATCATCTCCCTTTGAAACGATGGTCACAAAGGGAGTTATCTTCCTCCAAGCACATGCCGACAACACCTCCATCGGCTATGTTAATCATTCTATCGATGTCTCCTACACGTTTCAGTTCAAGATCGAAACAAACTCCTCACTTAGGAAGCGATGCACTTTCCATGATTGAAATCCACTTCAACTTGTACCTACGTTTCGGGTTATTCATCAACTGCTTTTTTTTATTTCCGTAACTTGAATCTTGCAAACTCAGATACTTCAGAACACACGAGCAGCTCCTCCAAACGCATCATTGACACTTTTAAGATGCACTGGTATCTTGGAGAACATTACAAAATTTTCGGTGTGGTTATAAGGGATTTCTTCTTTGTCGAACCGTTTTATAGTCAGAGTTAGCATAACTTAGATTCTTCAATTTGAGATTCAGTTTGAGGTTTGATGGTTCTGATGCTCATGAGAAATTCACCCTTAAGGAAAGAGCACTGACGTTATAAACTGAGGAAGTTTCAGTTCTGTCAAATGTTGCTTGTGAGGGTAAGGATCTAGAGATTTCAAGCCTGAATTTTCCATCCGCCATATTGGTAGTAGCGAATAGGTATGG
This sequence comes from Neuroterus valhalla, assembly GCA_011762715.2. NCBI lineage: Eukaryota > Metazoa > Arthropoda > Insecta > Hymenoptera > Cynipidae > Neuroterus > Neuroterus valhalla. The sequence goes on from WSXT02208763.1 coordinate 14,030, forward strand.
CCTGGTTTCCAAAATTTTCTGGCAATCCTCAGAAAGAAAATTTGTTCTGGGTTGCTGTGATTTATTCCAGAATTGAGCTATCTCTAGCTAACAACATGGGTTTCGAAAGTTTGCAAACTTCCGACATTTTGCTGGATATGGAACAGACTTCTTTTGGTGTAATGTATGGATAGACAATCTTTCCTGGAAAGCAAACTTGTCCAGAATTCAAATTTTTATGCTCTTCGAATGAGGTATGAGAAACAATCCTCAAGACTGGGAGATATTATTTGAATTCATCTTTTTATCCATAAACATAACGTCTTTTCACACTACATAGATGTCAAGAGATCCTTCACTCTAGAAAATAAGTCGTTTCTTTAAAACATTCTTTAGGGAAGTACGGGATAAAACATATAGAGAATCTTTGGAAGTTTATATGATAACGCTTCTCTAATAATTCGGACTTGGTCTCCATCCTACAACATCAGTTGAGGTGACACTTAAGGTTTCCTTGCAACTGTCAGGCAAGTGCCGACCCTTGCGGCTACTCGTTCAGAATATCCAAGGAAGAAAATCGTGGACTTTTAAGAGTGTACAAGTGTGCGGCACGTGGACCTTAGTAGGTACGCTGCACGCACCCAATCTGACTTCGGCCCGGCGCCGACAACAGCCGACCAAAAAGTTGCACACGAAGCGTCGATAGCGCGACCAAACATCGGAGGCATTTGATTCAAATATTATGGCAGCTATATAATCTTCGAGCAAAATGAGCCCAATCGTGTGTTTTATACTGTCAGATACTCTACGATTACTGTTTCCAGGTTTTTTTTGATAATTTTCAGAGAATGCGATTGAAGAATCTTGGGTATGATGAAGTCATCGTATTAACAGCAGCGTAATTTTCCCACATCTAGACATTTTAACATAAGTTTCACGCTTTTACTGTTTTTTCTATACTGGGAAAAGAAATTGATTTCTTTGATTGAAAAGGTCTACATTTCTCGAAACCTGATTTTTCTTCGGGTAATATTTTTTTAATGGGAGAAATGTTAATTCGAGATAGAATTAAGAATGTCAAATTAAGGCAAATGTTTTGAATGCTCGAAACAATATTTCTCTATGTCAAATTTTCGGAAATTTTGAGTAAAAAAAATATACCACTGATTCAAACAAAGATTATTTTGACCCAAAAACGTGAGTGTTTACTAACGTTTATTTCTACTTCAATAGTAGCACATATTCTTTGCAATGAACAACTGAATTTGTTCAGCCTAATAAAAATTGTTCTCGTTATCAGTTAGTACTTATTTTGCATATTTATTTTAAAGGATTGATCTAATCTAGAATTTCGATGAAACTTAAACAGACATATTCGATGAAAAATATACCTCTAGTAGGAAACGAACTTGGGTCCGTTAAGTGTCAAGACCACAATGATAACCACGATGCTACTGCAACACGAAAGCTCTGAGCCTTAAAGCTGTATCTAACGCTCGACCATGAATATCAGAAGAATATTCATCCAAATCCAATTGACCAGTATTCAATTCAATCAAATTCTTCATTCATGTTGATAAACCTAAATACTTGATTCGAGGAATATTATTTGATTCAAATGCATCCTGGTCAATACAAAGAATCGAACTGATTCGATCCGGAAAATATTTCTCTGAGGGACAAATCAGTTTCAAGAAGTCTAGACCTTTTTGGTAAAATACTTAATTTTTTTGATCAGAGGAAATATTTATTCGAATACTTCCTTGATCCTAAGAAATAGGAATCGAGTAAATGCATTAACTTGATTCAAATTTTTCTTTTCCAGTGTAGAAGAAACAGCAAAAGTGTGAAAATTTCGTTGAAATGTCAAGATGAGGGATGATGAATGTCAATTCTCCAAAAATTATGAGAAAAACATGAAAACAGTAGTCCTAGAGTACCTGACAGTTGAAAACACAGAACTGAGCTCATTCCGCTCGAAGATTGTAGCTGTCAAAATATTCGAATCAAATGCCTTATATGGTTGATCCCAGGATCGACGCTTCATGTGTAACTTTTCGTTCGGCTGATGTCGGTGCCCGGCCGAAGTCATATTGTGTGCGTGCAGCGTGCCTACTTAGGTGCACGTGCCACACACTTGTACACTCTTGAATGTCCCGAATTTTTTTTTACGACGTGGTTTTCGACATTCAGTATTCTGTACCACCAAACGAGTCGTGGATGCAAAATTCAATATCTGATTTACATATCAATGATATGGACCTATTCTGAACAAGGGGCTGAAGGGGTCGCTACTTGACTGATAGTTTCCATAACTTATGGATTGTTACTCTCTATTTCTCTCTGCCTTAAGCTTTATAGAGCTCTATTTTAGAAGATAACTGGAAAATCATGAAACGAGAGGAATATCAAATAAGTATGTACTGGAACTATATTTTCCAGCCCACGCCAATGATGGGTTCATCCTCGTTGTCTCTCCAGCCGATCTTTGATTCGACATCAATCTGATCGAGCAATATTGCACAGTAGATTTCTATAAAGTGAATCAATCTGAATGAAAAGTCATGGTTCTTCATCGAAGGTCAACCGCAATGACATAGCTTCTTTCCCTCTGAATCACAACTGAAGAAATTCGTAGGGTATTTCTGTCTAAGTTCTATTTTTCCAAGTTCAAATGTCTTCTTCGGAGGGACAATAAACAAGATGCTTCCATCAAATGATAGCAAGGAAGCGATTTTGAGAATTCCATATTCTGCGGAATCTGATGCCTGGTGCACAAAATTTATGCTTTTTAGAAGTCTCGCTCTCAGTGTATAGTATTATGCTACCGCAGTCTAGGTTTTAAGATAAACCTAATTGATCAAAAGGCTTCAATTACTTCCTTTAATATCAGTTTTCGATATTTCATCCTACATTACGAATGACGCTGTATGAATCCAAGCTGATAGATTATTCATTTGATGCATCACATTTTCAAACTAGCACTAAATTGGTTAGAGAGATTGTTGGGATTGATGGATCAGAGATATCCTATACGATGAATGAGGTAATTAAATTCATAAGCAGCTAAGCTTCAAAAACAATGCTTAATCGAATTGCGTTTTGCATTAGGATGTGTTTCTCTGCGTTTCATCCTTTGCTGATGCATGGCCAAGAATGGATTCTTCAGCCTCGCAAAATAATAAAAACACGATTCTGCTCAAATGTTCTTATCGTTCAAAATTTTAAAACCGTGGCAGAGTACAATAATCTGCCAGTCTACAAGAATGTTTACTCTTGATTCTTTAGGGCATTGCATAAACCGACTCTTGAATTTCCATGGTCCTTCTACGGTTACGCCAATGTAATTATCACATCAGAAATCATGTCTGCGTGGGAGATGGCAGATAAATTTAAATTACACACTGGGAATTTTATGATTCTGCACAACTATGGCATTTAATGAACATTCGCGGGTTATTCATGAAATTCTACAATTCCCAACTATAAGTTAATGAGAAAGAATCTCGCGACTGCTACCGCAAAAAGCCGTAATTTAGGGCCAAAGTTCAACAACACCATCCGTAAATGATGAAGGTTTGACATCTAGAGCGTCAAACATTTACTTTAGCGCCATCAACGATATATCACTGACCGGAAAGGACCCCGCACACATGTATGGGAAATATGGTCCCGGTAAAATTGGCTGAAACTATGATATAATGTAGTTTTTATTATCCTGATCAAATAAAGTCCTTAGACCCTGTGTCTAAAAAACGCCAGGTTTCGAGATAGGAGGGCCCAAATGTCTCTTTTCATGAACGCGAGAGGAGTCCAATGGATCCTCGAGTACTGTTTAGCACTTCGCTCGAGTATCATGTCCAAACCTCTGTCTTTTTGATATTTTGTAGTTTGGGGCCCTCCAAACAATGATATCCGGGCCCCAAGGTTAAGAAAATGATACTTTCCCCTCG
>WSXT02208774.1:4874-17960 GCA_011762715.2 Neuroterus valhalla
CCTTTTCTTTGGATGAGTCTGGATACTTCAATAAGTGAGACCACCGATAAGTGTCGTCAGCAGCGCTGACGCACGCGACACATAGGATCTGTCAGTTTCTCTCTGAGTTTTGTGCTTTTCCGTAACGTGAATCGCAAATTTTGTGTTGGCCATCGTCTTGTAGGCAATCTAAGGATGCTAAATGACTACCGGGAATTTTTCTTTAGATGTTGATGTTGTGCGTAAAAAATTAAAAAGCGACCGGTCTTGCTGTTTGTAAAAAAACGCGAAAGCAAATTTATAAGGAAGTCAGTGCCGTACCTATAAAAAAAATTCAAAGTCGAAACTGTCAAGCGTCCTTAATTCGTGATTCTGAAATCTTAATAATTTCAACTTTGCAGCTCAAGAAACTGAATATTTGAATGGACCGGATCTTTTGTTGTCAATTTTAATATAATATTCGTTAATTGATGTGTGCATTCACAAATTTTCCCAAGATGATTAATCGCCCTAATATTCCGAAATAATCTGACATCTTACTAGATTTTTGAACTGAAAAATACGACTATAATAGAATCAAATTGGAATTTAATTGAAATAAAGTAGTCAAGTTAAAAGGAAAAGTTTTTAAGGAGATTTAAACCATTTCATTCACATCTTCATTACGGATAAACTCTATGGAGAATTTTATTAGGAAGGAACACTTACGGTGATCACTGAAGTCATCCACTAAGATGATCTCTTTTATGAGGTGCTCAGGACTTCTATTGAGAACACTGCAAGAATATATATTTTATTGCAATTAAATGCACTCATTGGACAAGTATTATTCATATATAAGATGAAATACATGTGTGAATATAAATAATTGTTATTATATCAGGTATGTAAGTAAATTCACAGATTCATGATTATTGATCATTCAAGGTTTGCAACGCCATTCCATGTACTGCATTTAAAATCGATTGAACCGAATATTTTCGGTTGTCCCAGATACTTCGAAAGAAGTCACGTTCAACAAAATTGGTCGTAAAGAAGTTTGATTTTTGTGATAAATAAAATATGAATGGAATAGGAGAGTAATATTATTGGTGGTCTTTTGGTCTATTTCTATTGAGAGAAAAGAGAAACTTCTCTTCATTGAATAGGAAGCTGCAGTTTTTAGTTCAATACGATAACCCTTTTAGGGTTAAGGGGGTAGTGTGGTAAAATCGACCTTTTTTTCAATCATTTTTTTTTCACACAAATTTTTATTTTAAAGTTTTGATTTTTGTATATGTTATTCCACATGTTGTGGAATATAGAAAAAAAAATTTTTTGTAAATTTTCGTTGACATCCGGTGGAGATATTAGCGACCGGAAGGCGCCATCTTTAAAAGTGGTACCCATGATTTCTCCATTACGGATAATCAGAAACATACGAAACAAATTTTATTTTGAAGTACATATGAATGGCTATAGTATGACCCTTGACTAACAAAATTCATTGATAAATAAACGAATAGTGCAACTTTAAAAGTTTTTCCTCTTTTTTCGCCTGTTTTTTGTTACTAATTGTGTCCTAATGTTGTAAAATATGGTAAGACAATAATGATCAAGGGTCATACGATAGCCAAGTCTTTTCTGAAAAGTTTCAAAAAAAATTAGGCGAATCGCTCCGGTAGATCGGCTGGAATCGTGGGTACCAGTTCAAAAAACACTGTTTCAAAGAAAATGCGTTTAAAGATCTTGCTCTCGAGACCTTGCGGCAGATCTCATTTTTCGACGATATTCTACTTCGTTCAAGTGTCGTATCTCTATGAATTCGCAAATGGAAATACAACACTCTAGCGCAGCATAATATAGTTAATACACTCTGTTTTCGGAAATCTTTGTTATTACCTCTTTCTTCAGGACAGTCGTTGTAATCATTTTCCGATACCATCTCAGGTAAAGGAAGGTTTCAACGTTATTCTTGAGGGTTTAAAGTAACCAAAACTGCAAAAAAAATGTTCGATTTCTTGAAAAATGTTTACCACACTACCCCCTTAAACAAACGACCGTCAATGTTTCCGTTTATGTTTGCAAAGTGAATTACCTTCCAAGGGAAAGAGAATTTTCATTATCACACTAGAGCAAGAGATCGAGAGGCCACCAACAATTACTTTCACTTTTCTCAATCAAAATAGTCGCACAGCTATGGACATTTCAAACAGAAAATATGAAGCTTCATAATTCGCAATTTGCTTCCAGGGAACATCATTGATGTGGAAAGTGTTTCCTTTGTTAAGTACAAAGAATATTTCTTTCGTATTTCTAAAATATAACTGTGCGAGTGATTTTTGCGAAAAATTGTATAGAGCTGCTCAATATGCGGATAAGATAATTAACTTCAGCCAGAATATAGGCAAAAGTTTGAAAATGAAAAAAAAAATCTGCCTAAGAAATAATAAGAAATCGTGAGCAGAATGAAATTCAATCCAAAATTGCTTAAAATACATATTTTGGATATTTATTCATATATACACATTCTTTATACATCATATCTAGCGTAGTTTCGCGTCCAAACAGCCAGATCGGCTGTTTTGTCTAAACTGGATAGATCCACATTCACGTGAATCTAATCCCGTTTATCATAAATAATAAGAATGTGAAAAGTCAAACTTTCCCGCCAAAGCATTAGTGCTATTGAAAAATAGTAACAGGCCATTCTTAGGACGGTATTTTTATGGCATTTCCCATGTTCAAAATAAAAACTGTTATCCCTATTGAGATCTCGTTAGATACACTTGATAAATTTGGTTTCTTGTCTTTTTACAGCATTTAGCGTGGTTTTTCGGAAAAGCAGAATTCTGACTTTTCTCAGTATTATTTTCCATGGCTAAAACGATCTATATCAAGTCACATGTGACGATTCTCCCTTCCGGAAAGTCTTTTTTGCGACTGGCGAGGGCGGACATCACACGATAATCGAAATTCGAATCGAGATGCCTGTGAAGTTGGTCGAAAACCGATCGTAAATTTCTATAATGAAACCAATTTCTTTTGCTTCTTGGGAATCACAACCTCCTAAAATCAAGCACAAGTGGGTAAATCGCACGTAAAGGTTACATACGATATTTTTTGACACTAAATGCTTGTAAAATGCGTTTTTACGCCCATATGAGTGCGTAGGACGGCTAATTGCGATACAGTGTGAGTAAAATGAAAAAAAAAATGTTATCATCATATGACTATTTTCCGTTCGATAACGATTAAATTTTATTTTATTTCACGTACACTGTGTCAAAAAAAATGATTGCGTTTAGAAGAAGGGATGGGAAAATAGTATGCAACACATTCCCTTGCACAGAGTATAGAACAAGTTGATGACTCCGTGTATGCAATTATCTAGACGTATAAACGAGGGTAGAAAGATTATCGGCTATGTAGGGACCATTACCAGAATTAGGAATGTGACTAATAACGCTAGACTGTCAAAATCAAATTATGTGCTAGCACCAAATGTGCTGTATCGAAGCGGAACCTGGACATAGCAAAAAAAGGATGGGAGTAAAGTAACTACGGTTGGCATGCAATTCCAGCGTAAATCTTGCGATATTAAGCTGATGGACAAGGTCACTGATGAGTGATTTCTCGAAGAATGGGAAATTGAAGAAACATTGATTGACCAGAGAGAAATAGATTTGTCGATATAATTTGATCATGTGTTAAAATCAGACTATATTTTACTATTTCCACTTTGCGATGGAGGATTGGAAGGGAACTTTTGTAATATTTACTACTGAGTAGTAATTGACGGATGCTATAGGAGAATTGCCAACTTTATTGCAATCAATACCAAAAACATATAATAATTATCTGCAGAGGAAGATATTTGCCTCCTATTAACCTAATGCTTAAGGCAGTACTGCGAATACATTTTGTTAAAAAAATCAAAAAATTGTCCATTTCCAAGTTGGGATCACAGAATAAAAACGTTTAAATTGAATTATTTTTCTCTTTAAATCTATTTATAATCATTATAATAGATTATTCAATTGTAATCGTTAAAATTTTAGATCATCCAATCATGAAAGTTATAGATTCAGAATATTGGGTTTGGAACATTTCTAAGTTGAAATTTGTTTAAATCTTAATCTTTAATTCTGAAGTGAAAGATATGAAAGAATTAGACAGTGCAAACTATGAATCATTCAATATTATTCAGTGGTACGAGTCCCATGTATTTTTTTTACCACTTATTTGCTGCGCCAACAGAGCCATCTTAAGTTGGACTCCATGAACTGAGGAGCTCTGTGAAGTCATGTAAAATTTAATTCTCAACCTCGAAGTTTGTTTACGTTGCTTATGGTTCGTGAGTTGAACAAAAAGTGAGAAAATTTGTTTTTGCCGTGGCAAATATAAGTTTATCAATCAAAATAGTGCTCTAGTGGCTTGTGAGTTCAACAAAAAGTGAGAAAATTGACGCGCGAGTATATAAGAATTTTATAATAACAAATAATATTTGTATGTTGATGGTACGATTGGCAATTATAACTGTGTCAGTTTGGATTAAATATTTGCAAATGATTCTGATACTTCAAAACTACATACAGACAGGAAAATTCTCGTAACCTCGCTTTCAAGGCAGTTGAATTTTACGCATTTTTTGTAAAATTTGACAATCAAATTAATTAATTACTTGATGTGACATTCGAATTTTGATAAATTTTATAATAGTGTTCAGATAACTCTACTCTTATTTTTTATTTATTTATATTTTGTAACGAAGACATAATTACAAAATATCAAATGCAGTAGAAATTTCTTTCTCTCGTATACAAGATACAGAAGTCCAGATTTAGGTTCAATAACACACATAAAAGTTTTTTTCTACATCCTCATTCTGAATAAGAAGGTATTGGTTTCATGCAAAAATTAATCTCGTAGATTTAATGAAATCTCCACGTTTTGAGACCCCATGAGTCCTAAAAACCCCACTCTTTTAAGACCAGAAAAGAAGGACGAGTCCGTTAACCAGCCTTTTTCGACGAATGGTTCTGGTTTTACACATCGAAATAGCTTTTTAGAAACTTAAAAGTGCACATTCCCGCTTAAACTATGCTAAGAACAATAAAATGATAGGGACCTAAATTATTTATTTTGGAAAGATATACAAATTTATAAGAGACCACTTGTTTCATAAGATGCATAGTTTTTGTTTAAATCGTTAAAAATGGTACAAAAGAAGGATAAATTTCATTTTCCAGCAAAACTATGTGAGATACGAAAAAAATGACATTTACAAAAATTGTTCACCTTAATAAAATCCACAAATTTACTCTTGACTATTCTTCAATAAGACGAATAGTTTTCATTTTAATCACGATAACGCACTTACAAAAATAAAAAAATGCAATTTTCCAGACAAACAATAAGAGAGAATATGGAGTACTAAATGGAAAAATTTTTCATGTTGAGAAGGATTTCAAATGAATTATTTTTTAGAAGAACATATTACATTCTCATTCTGAAAAAAATGGTTTTTACGAAAGTGTCTGTATGTCTGTAGTCTGTAGTCTGTAATCTCTGTACTCGATAACTCTCGAAAGGATAATCATATTCGATCAACAGACTTCTAACTGGACGTCAGACGCAGCATGGTAACAGCATTTTAGAACAACGTGCTGTTGAAGTGTATAACGCTACTCGTGAAAGAAAATTCACTGTAGACATCAAACTAATCAAGACCAAACTAATTATAAATCGAAATCAGATGAGAGGAATTTAAAAAATCTTTCCTCCAATTAAAAATTTGTCACGATTTTAAAGTCCCCTCTTTTTAATTTTAAATAAAGAAAGTACTTCAGGCAGTCTTCAGAGTAGAAGTAGTATTCCGAAAAAGGAATATTTATGATTTATGATAGAAAACTTGTTTATATTGTTCATTATGAATTCATCCTCTTTTAGTTCAAAAATCAACTACTTGCTTTAAATTTAAACTTTTCTGTTGAAAATCAAATTTTCTTGTGAAAGTTGCATTATTTCGATTCGAAATCCACCTCTGGTTGAAATTCTAACAACTTTTTTAAGAATCAATTCATAATTTTTTGGTGAGGATTCAAGTATTTAGTTGAATACTGATTTCCGAATTTAAAAGTTAAATCAAATTCATCAACTGAAGGTTCAACTGTTTCATTTTTAGTGAGAAATTGACCTTTCCTAGTTCAGAATCCGACAATGCTGTGAAACAGTGTCTTTTTGAATTGAAAATTCAAGTGACGCGTTGAAACTTTACTTTACTTTTACTTGGTAAAAAATTATCTCTTCCTTCGAAAGTTAATATTCTTCCTAAAAAATTCTACTCTACGCTTAACAATTCAATTTATACAATTAAACATTTTTCATTTTAGACGAACATTTATCTAATTGAGAACTCTTATGCATAGTTTAAGAATAATTTTTTAGGCCAAAAATGTCACTATCCCATTTTCGTTTGAAAATTTTATTTTTAAACTTCCAATTTCAACAATGAAAATTTTTATTTTTGGTCGAAAATTGATTTTTTGGCAAAAATTAAACTACCATAGTTGATGGTTCATGATTTTAGTCAAACATTTACAATTTCATTTGGTTCTTCATCTTTGTTGTAGTATGAAATTCTTATGCTAGGTTTGAAATTGGTTTTTTGAACTAAAAATGGTACTGTTTCTTTTCTGGGTAAAAATAACTATTTTTTGAGTGCGAAATTTGACTGTTTTTTTGAAACATTGTATTTGTTCTTGGGAAATTATTCTTTCTATTCGAAAATTAAACTTCTTGTTTAGATATTCACCTTTATACTTGGAAATTGAAGTGTTCCAGTTGAATATCTATCTTTTTAGTTGGAAATCTATCTTCTTTGTCTAAAATTTGACTGTTCTGGTTAAAGATTCATGATGTTATTGGAAAATAACTCGCAATGGTTGAAAAATGAGCAATTTTGTTGTAAATACATTTTTTTGTTATCGTCAGTTGATTTTTCTTGACTGTAAGTTCAACTGTTCATATTTTTGTAAACAAAATAATTATTTTATGGAAATTTGAGTTGCCCTGTAAAACTTGTTGCATATATCCATACCTTTTTACATTTTCTTACACCTACTTGCATAAAAATTCTGCCAGACTGGGATTCTGCAAATCACTCTTTAAGCGTTTGTATTCTTTGAATTTTTTATTGTATTTCGAATCGTTTTAATCTAAAGTTTTGACTAGTGCCACATTCGTTAGATTAGTAATAACTTCTTCAATAAAATAAGATATTATCAAACAGTATTCTTAATTATCATTATCAATAAACCTTCTTTTTTTCCGACATTGCTTTTCATGTCAAAGATGTGAAAATTTGTATCAGTTCTTTGAAATGTTTACCTTCTCATACAATATTATTCAATTATTTTTATGAAATTTATGAAGATTTGTTTTTCTTACTTTTATTGATAAATCTTCATAAATTTAATCAAAATAATTGGATAATATTGTAAAAGGAGGAAAACAATTTGAAGAACTGTTTCAAATTTTCGCGGGCAAGGAATGTTTCTCCATATTTCGGCCTTAATTTCTTTCACACCCCAACACTAACTCGGTGGTGATGGGTGCGATGTACATCCATCACAGATTACCAAACTCACTCCCGCTGCATCCTCTGGAATTTCCTAAGAGTTGACAACGAGATCTCTTCTAATGACGATTAAAAATATTTTGAGTGGTAAAATTTCGATGGGATTTTTTATTACCTTTCGAATGGTTGTATGCGTTGGAAAAAAGGGGGATCGATCCTCGAAAATGAAGGTCAAAATGACTTCTTCTAAAAATCGACACGCTCATGACGCTGGCACTCGAGTCCCGCGCGCATCGTGGCAAAGCTTCATTGTATCGTTTTCACGATAAGTATTAATAAGTTTTAGTAGATTTGAACGCTCTCGGCATTTCACATGGTTGACTCTGTCATTATTAGAATGCGTCCATCACGTTTGCTGATGAATTTTGAAACAAATCCGAATTTTGGAAACTTGAGTTATTGAATGAACGATCGGGTATCGAATAAGTTTTTTATGGATATTGGAATATCTTCTTTTAGAAAGTAGTAGAATTCCGGGAAAAGTTAAAAAAAAGTTGACCCTCATTCTCGAGGATCGATTTTCATTTTTTTTTTAAACGCATACAACTGAAGGAGAAAATAAGGGATTGAGTCGCAACGCAGTTCGAGGCGGGCTGATTCCTAGGAAAAGTCGTAACTCCGAACATAAAGCACTTGATAATGCTGGCGACTGTCGAAGTGCCCTTTGAGTGAACATTTGCAGAGTGGAACCAAAATCAAAAGAGCCTAATGTCGCCAGGGGAGTTGAAGACAAAAGGTCACTCTTGTTCTGGTTCTCGCCCTGAACAGTCGCATTATTTTACATCGTTTCGAGTTTTTCTTCGTAATACCAAAGCTGTATTCCCAAAGTATTATTTTGAATATAAACTTTTATCCAAGATCTGGAATTTTTTCATTTCCCTACACAACCATTCGAAAGGTCGTGAAAAATCCCATTGAAACTGTACCACAGAAAATATTTTTGATCGCCATTAGAAGAGTTAAAAATCAAGGAAATAGACAATATCCAGGAAAATCTAGAATCTTTTACCCCCTCATTCTTAGTAAATATCATTCCAAATGACAAAATTTTTTGCCCATTAACTACTATCTGATAGCACAACACTTGGCTCAAATTCAACTCAAATCTAACAACTTCAATGTTTTGAGTGCGTACACTTGAGGAATAATGACCCATATATATATATGAAAAAAACAACGTTGCAAAAACAATTGAAACTTATTTTTGAGAGGTTGCGAAATCCACAGAAAACACCTATAAAATCAGGAAAGTGCACTAGTGAAATGGAAAATGTAAATACAATACAACACAATACAATACAATAGAATACAATATATTACAATCATATTTTGTGCAGAAAGTTTCGCACGAAAAATCTAAATACATGACATAACAATTCCGAATAAATATTGTGCTTTGTCCTGAATTTACATCATCAAGAAAAAAATTAATGATAATAATGTTGGTATAATCTTGGTAGTTCCAAGAAAGCATCTAGAGGTGACGCAAGTTGCCTCCAACAAACTCTGCTGCTGTGTTATGACAACATCATTGCTAGACGAAATTTAGATCACACTAATAACCGTAAATGGTAATAAAACACCGGGTGAAATAACCCGAGATCCAATTCTGACGAGAAAATAATTTGCTGATAATAATCGTTCAAAAACAGATTGTTGATTCTTATGTATAGAACTACTATTAAATTCATAACATATGTTTACAGAAATGAACGAATACTGTTTGACTAGTTTTTTTCCTCAGTGCGAAATAAGTCAAATAATTTTTTGTCTTCAATCTGAAGAAAATTTGTTGTCAAAAATTATCTAATTGTTTTTATTATTTTCCTTCAAACAGAAGGAGTTTACATTTCGCTCATCTCAATAAATTTTAGAAGGTGATAAAAATAAAAGAACATTGAAGAAATCTTTTAGGAATTCGACAGAACGTTCGAGACCCTACATAATTGCTACATTCCACAAAAATATGTAAATTGCTCTACGACCCCTGACACTTTAATGGAAGAAAAATTTCATAATTAGTTTCTCACTTACAGGAAATGCTATCTATAAATCTTGGCTTTATAAGATGAAGAGTGAAATGTAATCTCGTTCGTTTTAGTTAGAAGAGAAAAAAATCATTCCACAAAGGAATCGCTGGACAATTCATCACCATAATAAATTGGTAGGTATAGAACTCCATTTCGGTCATACGCTATGCAGCGATGCGGACAAATTTATCTTCTTATCTTTCTATTATTTCTTCGATATTCGGACTCTGGTGTCGCATCTCGTATTCGATTGAAAACTGCTGTTTCGATAACACGAGAAGGAGCGAAAGTCTCACCATACATAGATCTCTTTATTATGTTTCAGTTCAGAGTTAAATTTTACGTAATTCGTCACGTTCAATATCGCCATTCCAGACTTTATAAACTTTGATGCGATGTGCACCACTTTTTTACATTCTCAACATTTATGATTGAGAAAGTATTAGAATCGTCTGTTTCACATCTTGAATTTCCAACGGATCTCCACGTTTCGAGATCCTCTGAAGCCGAAAATCGAGTTTTGGCGATGGTGTCTGTCTGTTGGTCTGCATGCCCGTATGTCCGTCCGGCCGTCCGTAAACACGATAACTCACGAAAAAATGGACGGATAAAATCTGCCTTTGATACACTTGTTGAGTAATCCAAAAGAAAGGATGAGTTCGCTATTCAGCTATTTTGAATGAAAAATGAAAGAGGGGGAGCATTTTCAAAATTTTTTTTGACTTTTTTCCAAGACTCAAAAATTGTAAGTATGGTTTCTTATAGTGCGTAAAAATTGGAACAATTCATCAGAATGATTTTTTTTAATAAAAACTAAATTGCCAGAGCTGTAGCATTTTCCAAATTCAAAAATATAAAAGAAATTAAGAATTTTCAACCAAATATCGCAAGATTAAAAAGGAAGTCAGAGAGAAAAAATGTTTCTCCTTGGAAGCCCTACAAGATTATTATTACGTCTTTTTGAATTTTCTCGAAAATTTCAATGAAAAAATGAAAAATTCATGCTTGTACTGTACAGCACATAATGGAAAATCAAAAATTTTATTACATTCTCATCATTTTTGTTTGAAAAAGTATTAGCATCACCCGAAATTCCAAATCTTTAATTTTCAACGGATCTCTACGTTTAAGGACCCCCTGAAGCCTGAAATCATGTTTTCGCGATGGTGTCTGTCTGTATGTCCGTTTGTCTCTGTAGATGAGAACCGACCAAAAAATGAACGGATCGAATCAGTCTTTATTACACTTGTTTCTTGTAATAAACAGCGCATTCGATTTCTCTTGTGAAGGTATCTTTGATAATAAACTTAAAAAACTTCCGTCAGAAGTCGAGCGCAAAGCGCGAGTGCTACGATGAGAATGTGTACCTGAAGGCCAACAGAGCTTTGAGAAATGTAATGTTCATCTAAACCTAATCACGTTATAAATTAGGAATATGAGGTTGCATTGGTTAACTGGGATCTGAAAGATATCAATTTGTTCAATTCACCTTCAAATCTGCATAATTATTGAAATGAACAATAGCAAAAGCATTCCGAATGCGAGACACAAATGCCTGAGCGCGAGTCTAATACATTATCCAGCGCGAAGCGCGAGATTCGGCGGACGCGCGCCCTAGTCGCGCTGAAACTCGCGAGCGAAGCGAGCTGCGCGCAAAGCGCGCGATAAGAATGTGCCCGCAAAGCGGGCAGATTTTTTACTCATGCTTTTCTTGGAGTAATCATATTTTCAGCAAGACCATTTTTTTTTGTCTAAAAATAACATTCTTTATTTTTGCGTAACATCGACTCAAATATTCACGAATGATGTGGAAAAGTAATTATTGTCAACTTCTTCATCGCAACAGAGTAAATTTTATCTAAGAATACATTTTTATTTATCTTCATATACATACATTGATTGTATGTCACACATCTATATCTTTGACGCCACCTATTTCTGTACAAATACTTGGTGAAGTCAAGCAAAAATTTCTACAGCATAATCTCGGAACCATTTCTTCTATTTTCTAATCCCTCAATACATAAAATGTCTCAAATTTTCAGACCTATTATTGTTCCACCGACGTTTGAAATGATTTAAAAAACATCCACTGTCTTCAACGACTTCGTGATAGCTACACTATCCTATATTTTAGACTTTCCATTATACTTTGAAACTGTTTTTCCACCATGAAAATTGAGGAGCTGGGAATTGAAAAAAGCATTGTAAGAGTTATTTGCAAAATTCAAAAATACAAACGAAAATGAAAATTTCAAGTAAAAGAACGCACGATTTCAAAAGGCAACAGAAGAAAAACGTTTCTTTTTAGGTCCCTCACAAGTTCATCATAAAAAATTTTCCAAGTTTCTTCAAAAATCGAGAATTCAAACTTTGACCGCACAAAAAATAATGAAAAAAATTGCTCACTGGAAACAGATCGATACAAGCTATGAATAAGTGTAGATAGACGAAAGTTCTTTATACCCAAGAATGAGCCACAAATCTTCAATGAATAATTTCTTAATGGAATGCGTATTTTTGTTTTAATCGTAAGAATTCAGATTCAAAACAAAAAAATTAAATTTGTTAAAAAACGTCATAATAGTTTTTTCGATTTTGAGAACGAGACAATAATGATACATTTTCATAGGGTCAAGTTCAGATCGCGTAAAACGGTAGTGCTTAAATCGTTGAATGATTTAAGTGTGGAAAAAAATTCGCTCCTTCGACACACTGCTGTCGTAACAAATAACTGAAATTATAAAGATTTCATATCCCTCATCTTCAAAATGAATTTATCTCGTATATGCTGAATAATTTAAACAAAGGAGGGAGAAGAAAAATCAACATCATCCAGTGGCACCTCGTAGAGGAAAAGGATGAAAAAGAATCTGGTGAAGTTTATATTGGCCATAAGAGTGTTGATAACCCTGCTGTGAAACGTCCAGGAGAAGCAAGAATGTAATCAAAATTAAATAAATTATATCAAATTTTTAACAAAATCATAAATTATTTATATGGAATTAACCTACTTGAGAAATTTAAACAAATACTTTATGTGTGTAGTCAGGTTATTTGTTATGACAGCTGACTGAAGGAAACTTTTTTTTCGAATTGAAAGCACAATCATGAAATTAAAGTAGTTGACGTTCTGCTTTTCAGCTTTGACAAGTCTATACACGAATGAAGGCAAGTACAAAGACCGAGCGCGAAGCGCGAGAAAAGACAGATGGGCGCCGTAGGCGCGCTTGAACTTGCGAGCTAAGTGTAGGACGCGATGTGAACGTGCTCGCGCAGCGCGTAGGTTTTTACGATTAAATTACCTGACTACAGTCCTTAGAAGAGTTGATCGAGCTTCGTTGTGAAATGTGATAATAACAGAAGTTGCTGGAAGATCTTGCTGCCATTGCTTTAATCGGCACCTGAAACATAAATAAGGAAAATTTCATCATTAAAAAATACATGTGTATATGT
>WSXT02208785.1:0-17959 GCA_011762715.2 Neuroterus valhalla
TCCGGCTGCAGACGGTAGGGGTTTCAGTGATTAAAAATCCCACAGGATTGAGTACGTAAGGCATTGCTTGGAGGCTTTTTATGAGAGTTGGGGTTATAAGGGATTTCGGGAAGGGAATTGAGTCGAAGGGTTGAATGTCTGACGATCTCCTGTGGGAAGGGGGAATATAAATATGTAAAAACGCAAAAAGGGTATACATGGAGTGATAAATCTATATATATGTATTAATGTTTTTCCCGTCTTCGCAGGTCATAAAAATACAGTCACTTTGGAAATCTAATCTTGTACAAACGCTTGATCTCTTAAGTAGAGTGCTAATGTACTCAGAAAGTACTTGAAAGTGTTTATTACGAGATTTTGTTTTAAGCAATTATTACTCAAATTAGTTTTTTAATAATAAGAAGATATGTATCACATTTCCACACTGAAAAACCAAATGGTCTTCAGCAGTATATTCTAGCACTTAGTTGCCCCCATGCAGAAAAAGTGATGAGGCTTAAAGCCTATATTTATGTACGAAGATTTTTGTTAACTCTATTTCGTCTCCTAGCATCATCAACGTACACTAACCCTGGAACGATTTATTTCGAGAAAATTAAACCTTGTTTTTTTGCTCCTAAAAGAAAGCAAAATTAGTCAACTTTGAGGGGTCATAACTCATTACCTACTATAGTTTGAACATTGTTTATTCTGGAATCACAGGAAATTGAGTCTTTTCTAACTCACCTGCAAAACACTTACCTGTAAAGTAATTAGGAAGAAAGGTATACAGTGGTTTTAGAGATTTAGCGATCTTTTGCTGAAATTCCAAAAAATTGGTCAATTTTCAATGTACCATAACTCGGGACCTATTGAAGATAGCGGATTATTTTTTCAACGAAATTTTCTCATAATTTAGTTTTCTTTTTTTTTACTGTTGATCATTTTGCTCTACGATGCAATGGGAATAACCCCTACACGCAAGCGCAAAATTTAGAAATGTTTGCAAAAAAAACCGAGCCGAAATGAGCGGGGAAGGAGCGTTCCTTTACAAAGCCGCAGAGAAGGCAGCTGAAATCCTTGGTCTGAACTTTAACATCAGAAGTGAGGATAGTGCATTACTCCATCAAGATGCCTCACTTCTCAGAGCACAGGTGAAGAAAGCAGAGGCCAAAAACTCCATAAAACAACATGAAGACAAGGTGATGCACGGGAACTTTTACAAAATTGTAAAAGAACAGTCCTTGTCACATGAGTCAACGTTTGCTTTTCTCAGATCATCTGGACTCAATTCAGGAACAGAGAGTTTTGTTTTCACGTGTCCAGACGGTGTGATTTTCACCTTAGCATACCGTAGAAGTAAATTGCGTCAAAAGGTTTCCAGTGATAGGCGCAGGGCGTATCTGAAACTCCCTGAGCACCTATGTCATATACAACCGAATAGCCCTATTCAGGCAGAAACGACGTATCTATACAGACACAATGCTGCCTTGAGAGTGCTTTATCACGATATCTGTCGCTCTTATGGTGTTGGCCGCGATCCTGCCCTGCCGAACGCTCCAAGGGGTATATAGTCTATTGTTGAGAACAAGGAGTGCCGAATCTACTGGAACTCCGATTTCTCAATAGTAGCCCCAATCCAACACACAAGAGCCGACATCGTGCTCCTTGACAAACGTGACCGAACTATGTTCGTGATCGAATTCTCGGCTCCAGCCGACTACAACATCAAAGACGAGGAAACCGAGAAAAAGGAGAGATACAAAGATCTCAGAGAACACCTACCGCAACATCATCAAGGATATTTGGTTAAATTAATTGTTCTCATCATCGGTGCTCTTGGAGGTGCGACGCTTTCACTCTTTAGCAACCTTAAGCCATCCCCGTGTGCCAGAAATATGCCGTGGCAATTTTCGGATGGATGCAAAAAGCAGTTATACAAATAGGAATGTTTTCCACAAGGCTTAGAAGAGGTGACAAGCTTTTATGATTTAGTTCTGAATGTTTCGTTACTTACCAACAGGATTAGTAAAAATTACTAAGATGGAACACATGATACAAGTCACGGTCTTCATTTTTTTTTTAAATTCACGGGACCTAGTTATTGAAAATTCCGTTAACAGTCTGACGAACGAATTTATCCTTCGAAATGTTTCGGTGTGTTTCTTATCAGTTGCTATCTCATTTGTTATTTGTATTTCGAAACTTTGTTTCTCAAACAAGTCTGACTTGTGAATAAACTCCAGATTCATGATACTATCATGTACAATTGAGAATGACGTAATGTGTTTTTACGTTATGAAAAGATTAGTCATTGGAATATATTAAATGAACTCTCATTGACTGATGGAAAATTTACGGAACTGTAAAATAATTTGACGCCTCATTACTGTTTTTTTATTTGTGATGTCTCACCCTACACTGAAAATGACTCTTGTTTTTCACAAAAATATAATGATAAGTGTATCAAATGATATTCTATGCCCTCAATTGGAAAGTATTTGATGTTCACATTTTTCTGTTTCTTGGTTTGTGGATTACAAGTTGATTTTAACGGGTTCGGAAAAGAGTCAGTGATGTCCTTTCGATGAAGCATGTCGAGGAGACGATCGTCTCGTGGTCGCTGTCCCATTTCGAATGATTAATACTTAAGTCACACACACACACACATACACACACACGCGCGCGCGCGCGTTGAATTATAACTGATTATTACTATTTCGGCATCTTCCGGGTCAAAAGCGTTGAATTCAAAATCCGATTCCGAACATTCTGATGAGCATAGCATCTTTGATATAATTTTTTCCTATACCATAAAGTCCTGAAATAATTTCTAGGACGGATTTGAACTTAGCATAGAAGAAACCTATTTGAAGGAATATGTTGCATATGAAATAGCAAAAAAATGCGAAATTCATCAAGAACCTCTTTTAACATTTTCTCTATTTCTCATTCATCCTATAGTTATTTATGTGCGACTTTGAAGAAGGATTCCATAATACTCATTCGTTTTGGTCTCTCTACATTACAAATAAGTAATGCATTAAGGTAGAGAAGGTGTTTTAATAATAGCAATTCCTCCATCTTGAAGTACTACTTCGTAGTAGTATTTATTCTTGATGGGATGAAAATGTAAAAGGGGAAGGAGTAGAAACGCTGCTAAAAAACTTTGAAGGGATGGAGGGTTATGAAAGCCAAATTTTTGAGAACGGGAATGTGTAAAAAGGGGGCAGCTAATATTCGCGTCTTCTTTCCTCTTCTGAGTTATGTTCTAGTATTGCATTTCACGTGCGCAAACCTAGCAGCCCCCTTGCTAATGCGGAGACGATGAATGGAGAATCCGGGTGAACGAGTGATCAAAGCTACTAAGGTAATGTGCCAAAGGAGAAGGAAACGGAATCACCAAAATGATATGAGGAGGAGAGTGAGTAAATTGTTGTTATAATATTAAGGAAAGGGGAAGAGGGAATGGTTGAAGAAGCTAGAAGAGTGGATAAAGACAAAGCGCTGGTTGCACGGCGTAAAAAAACGGAACATGAGAACATGAGTGCCAGAGCCTATTTCATAAGAATAATACTCTCACAAGTGGTAAGTTTCTCTAATACTAGTTTAAAATTAAAAGTTTTTGTATTGTGCGTTTCACAAAATTTTCTCGCACTCGTATAATCACAAGTAATATCCAAAGACGTTACAAGCAAAGTTACAAGCTACCGCATGCGTAACAATAAAATTACACGAATTTTTAGAATTGAATGCTCAAAGTCAAAAGTAAAACGACCACACTCATGCATAATTTTTTTGTTTAAATTCTCATGTACACTGTACGTGGAATTTAATGTACGTGAGTGGAAAAATCTTCCAATATGTCTAAAACAATCATGTTCAACTTCAGATCTGAAGTGTTCTCAAATAAGAGAAGTTAATACTTCAAACTAATTTTGAACACTTTAAACCTTCAGCACTTCTGGGAATAATTATAATAATAACCTATTAATCACTCAACGAATAGGGTTCCAATTCAAGACTGTGTTATCCAGATATGCATTTATATATTCCTTAGTAACTGAATTTCCAACCAAGGTTTGAGTCCTTCAATCTGAATGATTCTTGTCAAAAGATTGTTTAAACTTCAAAGTTCATTTTGATTGCGTGAAGAATATTGTAAGCCTACGGCGTGGGCCAACTGTTGAAACTTTGCAACAATTCTTTTCAAGGATGCGACTATTACATTGCTACTATTTTGAGGGAAAATGACACTCATGCTGCGATTGTCTCAAATTTCTTGCAACTATTTGCTCATTTTGACTTGAACATATTTTCAAACTTGGCTAAAATGACTTACCCGACAATTCTAAATACGTCGTTCCTGCGTGCATGGGGCAATTCGATAGTATATGCCATAGGTGATCAGGGAGTTTATTACAAGCCCTGCACCTATCGCTGGGAACATCTTGACGTAAAATGCTTCTACGGTATGCTAAGATGGAAATCATCCAGTCCTGACACGCGAAAATGAAACTCTCTGTTTCTCAATTAAGAAGTTTGCGTCCGCCTTTACGGCGTGCGATGCATAAGCGCGGAACGGACGAGTTGATGTGCAAGCTTTTCTTCATTTGCACCATCTTGCGCGTAGTGGTATCAAGGGCCCTGAGCTTCTTCTTCGTCCATGAAATCACCCCAACCGAATAAAGTAGAACTGGGACAGTCAGCATGTTAGTCGCAGATATCTTGTTCAACGACGACAGGTTTGACGACCAAATTCGTCGAAGCAGGTGTTTGTATCTGCTTTGAAGAACCTCTTTTACTGATGTTGTATCCTGAATGCGGCTTTGAGGCGCACCCAGGTATTTGTAGGTCTCTCCAGCGCTAGGGTGTCTAATAGCACTTTGGTCAACAAGCATACCGATTTCTGGTGTGTACCACCCGACGATACTACAAGCATCTTCAAGATGTTTCTTCCCAGAAGCATAGATCTTTAAGTCATCCATATAAAATATATGAGTGACCATATGCTCACAAACATTAGTTCCGCCACCACAGAGGTATCCGTGAGAATCACGGGGTGCGAGGGATAAAGGCAATAGTGTGATGCAGAAGAGGAGAGGGCTCATGGCGTCACTCTGAAAGACACCTCTCTGGAAAGTGACAGGTTTGGTAGTCACACGATGTTTTTCAGAAGTAATAGTAAATCTGGTCTTCCAAAGAGGCATTATTCTGTCAATCTGTCCTTCAAGCTTTTCAACAGACAGATGATAAGTTTATGGGAAGTTGAATCAAAAACTTTCTGGTAATCAATCCAGGCCATCGACAGATTGTGTTTGTGGTTTGCAGCGTCTTTGCAGACACTCCTGTCGATGAGCAGGGTTTCCAGACATCCTGCTGCATCTCTTTTTGTTACTCGTTGTTCATAAATCTTACTCCATACAGGTCCAATTATTCGAACAATCCTGTCATTCAGTATAGATGTAAAGATCTCTTGCACCGTGTTCAGACAAGTTATTGGTCTGTAGTTCCTTGGGTTGGCCAGGTCGCCTTACTTCGGTAAGAGTACAGTGCGCCCTAACCCTAGCCACTGTGGAATAGGGATCTCCGACTTCAAATATGAGGCAAAGATGCGGGCCAGATGTTGGTGTGTAGAAGTGAACTTTTTCCACCAAAAGTTCTTAATTCAATTTAGACCAGCAGCGGAGAATTTCTTTGTGCCCCTTAATACTTTATTTACCTCCTCGGCAGTGATTGGTGGGCATTCCCTCTTGGATATTATGAGGTTATTGCGTAGTTCCTTGAAACGTATGATATTCTTAGTGCTTCCATTCAATGGATGGTTCGCTTCGTAAATCTCCTTCGAAAATGTCTTGACTTCTTCGGACTCCGGTGGGTTCTTGACAAGAACAGGAGGATCGCTAGAGCGATATTTTATTAACATTTCTTACGAGACATTTTTCAAAGTGAAAATTCAGTTTTATGGAAAATATTCTATAAAAAAATGTTTCAATTAATCTTTTATTTCAAACTTTCGTGAAAAATAAACAATATATGTTAAAAATCGTTTTTCAGAATGTACATATGTATTTTAAGGAGGTATTTCACCAAAAACGGTTGAAAAATCGATTCTTTCTTACATATATTTGTTCTCGATTATATAAAGAATGTGTCTGCAAAGAGATATGCCCTGAAAATGAAAAATTTCCAAGTTACAAGGCCATGAATCTAACGATGCTGGTTCACGCTCTCTATTAGGTATGAGCACCGGTCAAGTCCTTCAATGCTTTATCAGTCACGCTTTTCCTGATCGTTTATTTCCAAATCTCACCAAGGAAAGATGACCATGAATGTATGGTGCTGGAATTGCGGGTTGACTGTCAACCTTGCGAACATCATATGTTTAAATATATTTTTTTTACAATAAATATATAAAAATTTACAATAAAAACAGAAGAAAAATCATATTTCGGCGTGAAAAGTAGTGTTAAATCGTTTGAAAACAAGATATCAAATAACTTCTGGTACCGATCATAGCGACAAGTCTACTGAATACAAAGAATGTGACGTTTTGTGCTTCGGATAATTTTAACGTGCATAATCATGCCAACCGTGGAGCAACTTTTTTCTGCAGCCTCAACTTCAAGACGTTTCCATTGCGATTCAAAGCAATATTTTATTATTATCAGAATTGTAATTTGTTATTTGAATCATTTAGCTCAGCAAACAAAAAGTTTCATCCCGAAATATTCAATAGTTTTGCTTTTACAACAAATCAAAAAAGTAGTAATTTCTGGGTCGTTTGGGTAGTAAACCCCTTTTAATTAGCCTAATGCGCATGATTTATTCCATCTTTTTGTGAAAATTCTTATTACTATGCACTTTGAAATTGAGAAACTCTTAAGGTTACAGAGATCTTCAAAATTACCGCTTCTTTGACATCATGAATTTCTTCTCTCTTGCTTGTTTTCCGCCCTGGTGTGGGTAGATTCTATTAACTTCTCCAGTTATTTGAGTTTTAAGTCCTTCATGGTATAACATGAAAGCATTTTACAAGTTTTTCGACCTGTACCAAACTTTTCGGACGGGAAATGCTTGTATTTACTTCCTGAAATCCTGCTCGTAGTATATTACCCATTCTCTGTTGAATATATGAAGTTTAAACAAATGAAAAACTTTGGGAAAATTCATTTCCGCGCAGACTTCAATATATAAATACACGCGTGACCCGATCGTGGGCTGTCAAGTTACCCTAGTATTTGAAATTAAATCCAAGAGATGGCGCGAACAGAGCGCGCCAATGGTACTTACCTAGCCTATATGAAAGAAATATTTGTCAATGGTTGAGTCCAGAGACTTTTGATGGAGAGTTCCTAATCCGTGAAAGTGAGGATGAAAAAATGAAATGAACGTGTTATTTTCTAATTTTAAATTTATAAATATTTTTAATATTTAAATTTCCTATTTCCTACTATTATTCTTTTACTATTATATAATTAAAATCTTCCTTACTTTGAGAAGCGCATTCTTGTAATGATTATATAGTATTCAGTAAGAGCTTGATATTTGGTTTAGTTGCTATTTCGAAACCTCATATTTGGACCCGCCTTCACACAGAGTTTTTTCCATTAGTAAGAAGCTGTACATATATTAATTGAAGGAGGAATGAGGATTTGAAAACAGAATTCAAACAGAGCAATGATGTATGTGATGTTGGATACTTTATTTAGATGAACGAATTATCAGTATGAGAGTGTTGAATACAATAATGAGGATTGAATGAGTGTCCAAGCAGACGTGGGACAGACTAGAACTCGGGCGAGGTCAGGACTGGAAGAATACAGAGCCAAAAATCATGCGTATGCTTGGATTTGACGGAAAGGTTTTACTCCTGATTTTGAAAGAGCATACACAACTCTAATTGAGAACTGGAACGACATTCTTGATGTCAGGTCTCTTGGCGTTGAAAACTTCTAGACCCTCACATTCCCACATGGGTTCGTGGAAACATTTTGTGATATAAGTTTCCGCGTCTAACACTGGTTGAACAATCTCAAAGTTGGTCTTCAATATTTTTATTCTTTCCAAATCATTTGTCCGATGATTCACAGCAAACAGTGGACGCACGAAGTCTTTTTCATCGATTACTGCTATAATCCAACCGCCTTGTACCCCTAATCGATAAGTAAGGCCACGGGATATATTCAATATCAAACCTTTAGGGCCCTCATAATGGCGGAGATTAGGTATTCGAAATGCTGGTGAATCTGCAAGAACCAATATCATAAGGAGTGCTTCATTTATCATATAACTTACACTACCGTCGCAAATTATCTACTTGGCTCTCGCGGTCGATCTTGAAAATAATTAATGACTTTGTGATACGATATCTTCTGTTATACGAGTTACATTTCCTTACACTTGCACCTTAAATTGTAACTTGTGGGTCTCGAACTTCGGGACAATTAGCAGAACCGCTCCTTGTAATAGTCGTTCCGAGTTTTGGAATTTTTGTAAAAAAATGTGTATCTTTGTTTTGATAATAATTTTTGACATTACGGATATCCATTCATGTGATTCCATAAATAATTGTTTTTTTTTTGCAGAAAAAAATCTTCTCTATGCAATAGGCGTAACATTACTAACATTTGCAGAAAGGAAGCTTTTTTCACATAAACGATTTTAAAAATAAAATGAACATAACCTGCAATTGAAAATGCATTTGAAATTTCAGATTCTTATATGTATACTTACCAGTTTTACCAGCGTAAACGTTGCTGAAAACCAGTAAGACAAAACACATGAAAATTTTTGGAGTGCACATTTTTTCAAAATGAAGGCAACAAATTTGAGAAGGATTCTGACAAGAGTCTCACGAATTTATAGTCTTTAAAATATTTAGTACATCATATACATGTCGCTATTTCTTAGTTATTTGTCTGTCTGAACCTGATTCTTTTTCACAACCTTGACTTGTGAAAATACCTGAGATTTATGACATTATGATGTACGATTTGGGATGACATAATTTGTAATTACGTCTTGATAACAAAAGCAATCGGACTACCACGAATAAAAATCCAGAATTCATAAAGGCTGTTGGATAATTGAATTGCGAGAAAAGAGTGTTGTGATATAATAATCTCCAAGCAGACTTTGTCCACTTCGTCTTACATATTCTACATAACCTTTTTCATCCTCCTTTAGTTCTGCCTCTTACCCTGTTCAAATCCTCTCATCTGCTGATCGGCTTATCATTTCTCCCAACATGTCGTGACCACATTATCATGCTAGGTTTCTTAATCTCCATCTTCTCTTTCACATCCCCTCTATACATGTTTTTATGCTTTCCCTTCTCATTCACATATTCCGCAATTTGCGGCCTAAAATATATAATTCTGTTACTCTACCATGTTCCACACAGTTACCATTAATCCTTCGCTCACCCGCTCTTATCGCCATGCCTTCCTTGTTACACTTTGGACACATTTTCCTACTTTCCGCCCGCCTCGCTTCGCAAAACTCTGTCCTTCTCTATGTTTACTTCTCCTTTCTCCTCCTCTTCTATACAATATCACAATCAAGCATATCTTACTGCTCTTTACCTCCTTAGATTCTTCCAGATACTGTACCAATTTATATACTTGTATACCGTTTTACTCAATTATCACTTTATCTAAACACTCTCTTCTCTTTAAAGGAAAAAAAAATTTTTGAATCTCTTCTAACTTCCATATCTTATCCTCGCTATGAGGTTTTAACTTCATTTCTTTTCTTTTCCACACAAATATCGTGCTGTCTCGCTTAGCGTTACTCACTCACATTTCCCATTCAACCTCGGCCCCCTTATCATCTTCCCTCTTCATGCTGTTCTTCTTACCTACCTGATGCACCTTTCTTGCTGCCCGTAAATTTTTTCCACCCCAAAGCCATGCCAATATTTTTTTTCTGGCATACCTTTACTTATCATCCTCAATCTTCCCATTTCTCCTTGTGTTCTTCTTCACTTCCCAACAACCGATGTAAACCCTTTTCTGCTCTCTCCTTGTTCTTGTTTCAGTTCTCTCCTTGTTCCGACATTTATATATCACTATCTAGTCTTCTATTCCTCAGAAAAAGGTAACCTAGGAACACTAACTCTCTTACCTCCTGCAATGTGGTCCCTTTCTATTTCTTGTTCCTCTTCTGAACACTTAAGACTATTCCGCATCCAACTCCAACCGAATCTCATCCAGGTATTTCTCTCAACCTCTTTATCATCCCATCTGAAGCCTCCTCACTGTTTGACAGCAAAATCATTCCATCTGCATACGCGAGTAATCGAATTCTTACCCCTCCTTCACTCATTCTTATCATCACTTCTCGTTTTTATCGGCATCAGAGATTCATAACGCAAGAAGCGTTGAGCTGAGCGGGCACCCCTGCTTCAACCTTCTATCGACCTAGAAACCCTTCAAAATCCTGTATCCTCCTCTCACCCTCTCTATCGTCATGCACCTACCTTTCCCTCCTTATGAGACCCCACTCTTCCCTCCTCTTTTCCATTGTACCTTTTAAACTCCCCCCATCGACTGATGGAACGCGCCTCCAAGATCTACGAAGAAACTCGTACACTTCCGAATAGTCCTCTGCTATTCGTCTTTTCACCACGAGCTGCAAAATTGATATTGTTGTTAGTGCTCCTACCTGCTTTAAATCCCGTCTGCGTCTCCAGAAAAATGCTTCTCCCCTCCACATCATTCCGTAGCTTCCCCGCCAATACCATCGCGTATACTTTGTACACCGTATCGATGAGGGTTCTCTACCACTGATTTTCTTCCTCTCAACAAACTTCTCTGTCTCGACGGTTCCCTCATCCCAGTTATTGTACTCCAGCACAAGCATGCTGTCCATCTTTCTACATTTCTTATCCCACTGCGGTTTTATTCTTCTTCTTTCCTTCTATCTTGATAATCTATCTTGTACACACCTTCCGAACTTTAGCTTGAATCCCCTTTTATTCCTTCCATCGACTTCCCTTCGAATCCGACTACCTGTACCTGATCCAGATATTCATGTGAAGCCTTCCTTGTGCTTCATATCCTTCTTCACGAACGACACTCCTTTCCCTCATTGCAATCAGCCATTCGCGTCATCCCCTCACTGATCAATGCGTGTCTGATTCTATCCTCTCTCCTGTTACGAATTTATCGGTATCCTTTAAACCTTGCATATAATGGGCACACAGTCTATAAGTGATGCTTTCACCTCATTCACAAACGTGTATTTCTCCTTTCTGGCCCGATTATCCTACCTTTTGCGATCGTTCATCCTCATATTCCAACCCGTCCCCTTCATACCACCCTCTTTTTTTGGGAACATATTCTCCGATCTTTTTTCGAAACTTTCTCAATTTCTGTAAATACCTCTGCCTATTTTTGTATTGAAGAGTCGCACACCATCGGTTTAGCAACCATTATATTGTAGGTCTTATTTTCTTTCTACGTCTTTTTGGTCTTCATCGCACGTATGAAGACCGCCTAAGCCCCTTGACAGCCTTGGTTCTATTCTTCCCAACCTCTTGCTCTCTACCCAATTTTCCATCAGTTCCAAAACATCAAATCAATCTAAAAACCTACAAAAGTTCCCTTCTTCCGTTTCCCTTCCTAATTGATTTTTTCGAGCCTCCTATCAGCTCCTTCGCCCTGCTTTTCCACACCTTCTTCACTTCTTACGATACGAGTTCCCTTGCACTTCCTCCAACTCCATTCCTTCCTCATTCCACTGACACGTTTTCTACTCTTGTGTCATTTTCTTATAGCCTTCCTCCATTGCTCTTCGTTCGATCCCCTTCCTTATAGCAGAGTCACTCATCTTCTTCTTCATCTTTCTTGTTTTCCACGTGAGATTGTGATCGATGTAAACCTTAGTATCCTTTACCCTACTCTTACTGCGCATCTTTCAAACTGGTCTTCTTTCTTGATATCAGGGTAAAGTATCTAAGCTCTTCAACAAGTGGTTTCCTTACCCATCCAGCATTTGTTCCTTGTATTTTCTTTTCTGCTCTTCTTGTTATTTTCGTCTCTTTTATCTCTTGTTTCCGTATAAAAACCTTGCAATCTGATAAACTTCAATCCTTCTGCATTTCCTAATATTACTCCCCATTTCACCACTGCTACCTCCTGCTCATCACGGTTCGCATGCACCCTCTTTATCTGCACCTTTCTTCATCCATTTCTACCTTTTGTGCTATATCTTCTATTTACTTTTTCCATAGAAAGGCAGGTAAGGATGGAAGTCGAGTTACTTTGACTCGGCTTTACAATTACCAAGAATAGCAACAGGCAAAAGAATAGAGCTCTATAGGAGAGTGTGTTTATCATTTCATATTTGAGATCTAAAGAATTCGAAATTGGCTGAAAACCAACATTAAAAAACAACTCCTCATTGTTTAATTTATCCAAATCAGTTTTCAAATTATGAGATGCTGTGGTTTTTTTATTTGATCAATCACTTAGGATGATTGTACCAAATTGGGTGAAGAAATTCTCCTTATAACAGTTGTTTTCAAATTGAAGAATATGACATGAACGAGACACGTGCAAGAAATTTGTAGTCGATTCCGGACGAAAATTGAGTCTATTACTGAAAAGACGGAGCTAGTACTTGTTACCAGGAAGCATATTTCCAGGATAATTAAGATGCATATGAGACCTGAGGAGATCGAAACCAGGGCGGCTGTGAAGCACCTCGGAATAATAATCGACTCGAAGCTCACGTTCCGGGAACACATCCTTAGGGTAAATGATAAAGCAGCTGCCGTAACAACTGCACTGAGCAGGCTTATGGCCAATGTCAACGGCCCGAAGCCTAGCAAGAGGCGTCTCTGATGACAGTAAGCATCCACTGTTATATTTACTCCTCTACGGGAGTGAATATGGGCGGATGCTGTCAGAAGGAAGACATGAAGGGCGAAGCTGACAGCGGTGCAACACAGAGGAGCTCTAAGGATTGCGTGTTCTTATCGCACGGTATCGGAGCCCACGGCCTTCGTAATTGCAGAGGAAATAGCTATAGACTTGTTGGCCCTGGAGAGGAAATCTGTTTTTGAGAAGGATCCTACAATGCCAAAGGAGACTGATAAAGCTGGGGCCAGAGCTGAAACGCAAAGGCGCTGGCAAGGAAGCTGGAACGATGAAAATCGAGGTAGATGGACGGCCAAATTATTACCAGACCTAGGTTACTGGGTTGGTCGGAAACATGGCGAGGTAAGCTACCAACTGACGCCATTCCTCTCGGAGCACAGTTATTCTCAAGCCTATCTCTTTAGTATGGGAAATGTGCAGAGTCCGATGTGTTTTCACGGCGAATTTGACAAGGATAATGCAGAGCACATGTTCTTTCACTGCGAAAGATGGATCGAAGTCAAAGAGGAACTGGGAATGGCTGTGGGACGTATCACACCCGCGAATTCTACGGCAATAATTCTGAGGAGCAGGGAGGACGGGGAGGCAGTAGCGGTCTAGAGCGAACAGGTTCTTAGGCAGAAGGAAGAAGAGATGTACGCAGCGGAACAGCCATAGAGGAGAAACCCAATCAGACCAAATCATTATGTCGAAGGCTGACGAGCCCGATGCGCAAACGCTACTGTTTGCGCTACTGAAGACGATTCGTACATCTCAGTTGGGTTATAATACTCTATTAAAGCAAGATGAAGAAAACCAGAAGGAGCCCCAGCAGGGAGGGTCAGTAGTTACGGAGGCAGGTCCCCCAGCCGTACCCAATCAAGATGTTCGAAGGCCAGCGAGCCCGAGCACGTTCCTGACGTTCTGCCGAGGACGACGCGTAACATCTTGGCTGGGATATGACGACGAATTGAATAAAAGAAATCAAGCAGTTCGGGCCCTTCTCGGTGTCTGTTCGCAGGTTTTTCCACCATCCCGCCACAAAAATAAAATAAAATAAAAAATATGATTTCAAACATCTAACCATTGCAAATAATCAAAAATATAAAGATGATATTTTTTTGTTATTTCTATTCTTAGATTGTTAACTATTTTTTCATTCCAATAAATAATAAATTTGGCTGTTCCGTGTAATGCAAACACAAATAAACACCGTAGTGCGCATATGCCAGATGCCACTGTACAACGCTACATACCGCTCTCATTGGGCAGCGAAGGATGGAGAGAAAGAGAATTAGAGACGGGGAAGCCCGCACTTCCCCAGACAGTGTTTTATCGTTACTCTGAACTTTCCCTCATATGCAAGTTAACACCATGCCCTAAGAAGTTATCAGTTAAAAAGTAATGAGAAGTTGCTTAAGGTAACTGATTTTTACATATAAAAAGGCCTGTTATGTCCATAGAAATACTTATCAACTTCGAAATTTCGAATTAATTTCCCTTTTATCTGGTCGGTCTATATTGAGAAGATTAAAAAGAATTCTAGTGCTGAATTTGAGGGAGATACCGCGGTCACGAGGTTCAGAATAAATTTTACAGGTCATACAAATCCAAGCAAATCAATCACATAAACGCCTTTTCATATTCCAATAATAAATAGAATTCCAGAAGTGCGGCAGCCCTGTGAATAGCGTTCTGAAATGGAATGAATTTTGAACTTCTTTAACATAGTTTGAAATTTTAATTTCACCAAAAAATGGGAGAACAACCGTTTGATGAGAGCTATATTCTTTCAATTTTCTCTAAGTATCAATGGGTGAAATACTATTCCGTTCATCTCTAATTTGTTCAATTCTTCTCCTACATGCGTCTTCATCAAAGTATGGAGATGATGATAAAGAAAGCCCACAGGAAATATACGGGAAGAACCTTGCGAGCGAAACATGTTAGAGAAAAGGAAGAGATTATTCCAAAAAAGTCAAATCGGGAGTTCAAGGGTGAGGAAATTCAAAATTTGAGTAAGGGAAGTTCGAAAATGATTAACGAACAGGGAAGGAAGAGCCGAAAAGAATACTGTATATAGTGTTCAAAGGTCTGGAATAAGGAAGAAAAGCAGAGTAAAATGGAGCAGAAGTGCCAATAAGGATGGATACAAAAGTTAGAAAAACAGAGATGTGAGAAGTGAACAAAAAGAAGCGGAGTAGGCGTTAGGTGGAAGATGGATAGAGGAAAGTCTAAGTTGAGAAAAATGGCGAGAGAGACCAGTCTTTGCACTGAGATTTCCTTTACAAAAAGAAGTGTACCCAATGTATTATTACAGGGAATAATAGATTACAGAAAGAATTATAACCCACAAATAACGTATCCGATTATAAATACTTCATTTATTTGGATGAAATATCAGTATAAGAGTATTATTTAAAAATGGTGAGAATTAAATTAGCGGTAAAACAGACATAGGTCGAAGCTTCAAGAAAGAACTGGAACGACGTTCCTTGTGTTAGGTCTTTTGGCGTTAAGAACTTCCAAACCTTCACATTCCGACAAGGACTTGTGAAAAAACTTTGTGGTATTAGTTTCAATCTCTAATACTGGTTCAACAATGTTCATGTTTCTTTTGAATATTTTAATATTTTCCATTACATTTTCTTCAGGATTCACAGCCATTAATGGCCGCACAAGTTCAATTTCATCAATAACTGCTATGATCCAACCCCTCACTATTCCTATCCGATAAATCAGGCCGCGAAATACACTGTGGATCCTACCTCCTTCACCTTCGAAATGATGAAGAATTGGTATTCGAAGTATCGTTGAATCTGTAAGAGCAATGATAATATATAGTGAATTGTATTAGTTTATTTGTCATAGAACCCATAGGTTTATACAAAGGAGTTACACAAAGTTAATACAAATATTTTATCTATAATCTCTTCGTTCAAGTGCTTTTCGTGTAAACAGGAAATTCTTTTTTGCAATGTCTGAGTAGTGCCAAGGACTTCTGTCCATTTGTCTCTTATTTCAGATAAATCTCTACTCTTGCAAATATATAGTTTGCATATTTTGTCGTAATCAGGGCATTCAACCAATATATGATATCCATTCTCCATAGCTTGCAAATTTCAAATACTGCATTTCTCTGTATCTTCTATTCTATAACGTTTTCCGTTAATTGAAATTTTTGTTTGGAAGTTGTTCAAGAATCTGATGTGTGCTCTAATTCTAAGATAATCAATTGGGATACTTGATATGAGATATTTTTGAGTTCGTACATATAGAGGTAGAGATGGGAGAATCTGCAGAGATTGCGAGCCGATTATTTTCCTCAAATCTCCTTTATACAGGAAAGATTCGTAGGTAGTAACTAAACGCAATTTATAACATTGAATAGAAGATAAAGACAACGAATCCCATGTTTCTTTCCACCTATTATTTCGAATATATTAATTACTTGTAAACACCAGTTATATTTTTTCAACTCTAATTTATTCTCAGCTCATCTCTTTCATCGCAAGAAGCATATTTTTGGGTATCTATTGTCCTCCAATACAAGCACTCTCCCGATATATTTTAGCACTCTTTTAAATACACAAACCGCCAATTCGCGCACACCATTCTCAATTCTTACTGCATAAACGGGCAAATTTAGAGGGGCATGCAGAATCCTTTAAAAAACGTCATTTGTATTTTTTCTATTTTGTTGAAGAATCTATGGCTCCATACTTCTGGACCATACATAAGTGTACTAGCAATCAGACTATTGAGGAGTTTCTCAATTGGTCGTCATGAACTCAGTTTTCTATTATTCACAAGTGCAATCGTCGCCCCTTGAGTGATATTAGCCTTACTCATCGCTTTCTGTGCCGCATTTACAAAAATTCCAGATTGCGAAAAGGGAGTTCCTAAGTATGGGAATATTCTAACCATTTCAACTTCAATATTGTCATACATAAAAGGTTTATATATTTTTTTATTATTGTGTCCTCCCTTCTGGAATATAACAATTTTTGTCCTCCTTTCGTTCACTTGAAGCCCATTTAGATTACAATATTTGATTAAGCACTTGAAAATTTTTCTCTTTTGTAACCGAGAATCTGCAAATATAGCCACATCATCGGCATACGCAAGGAGCAGAATTTCTACCCAATGTTTGATCGATACGCCTCTTATGTCTTTGGATTTCAAAAATGCCTCGAAGTCTCCGAAGAAAAAGGAGAACAAGATTCGGCTCATGACCTCTCCCTGCAGAACACCCTGCGTTACATCTGTGGCCGCTGAAGTGCCCTCAAGGCCCTTAACTGAAATTTTTGCTTCCTCATATAGATCGATCAAAATTTTAATGAATTTAGGGCCTGTGCCCATCGCATACAATTTCTTCCATAATAGATCGTGTTTTACCAAAGGAAATGCGCTTCGAAAGTCTAGAAATAATACAAAGAGTTTACCCTTATCCAAATTGATCCGGTTTTGTATAAGAGCAAGAGAGAAAACATTATCCAGGCAGCTGCGATTCTTTCTGAAACGTGATTGGTATTCTGGAAACAATTCCATTCTCTCAGCCGAATTTATCAGTCTTCTTGAAAAACTTGTGTGAAGGCTTTAGTAATACAATTTATCAGCGCTATAGGCCGGAAAATGTTCAGGTCTGATAATTCCCCTTTCTCGTGTATCGTTTTAACGTGCATTCGTACCGAGGAATCTGAGACCTCCTGTTTTTCTAAGATTTCATTAAAAAGGGAGCCTACATTTTCTACTCATTCGCCCCATAAATTTTTCAGAAATTCGTAGTTCATCCCATCTGGACCTGCTGATTTTCCACCTTTACAATTTTGAAGGCTTATGAAAATTCCAGCCATTGTAATTATTGAATCCAAGCAAGAATTATCATCAAATTAATTTATCCAGGTGATAGTTGTACCTTTGCGTTTTGGGTATACTGATTGGAAATATTCAAACCATTCATCTAGTTCATTCGAGTCTTTACTAATAGGTTTAAGTTTATAGGAGTTTATTATTTTCCAAAAAGTCTTAGAATCTTTAGCCGTTGCAAGGTTATCTAAAATGAAACATTCTTGTCTGATTCATTGTTTTTTTTTTTATCAGTATGAAGAGTT
>WSXT02208796.1:0-17958 GCA_011762715.2 Neuroterus valhalla
TTTTTTTCTTATTCTTCAATCAACTTATCTTTTTTTTAATCATATGGTTGTAAAAAATTGTATTTCAAACAGAAAATATACTGCCTTGGACATAATTTCCCTAGTAGAATTAGATTTTAGAATTGATTTTGCAAAAAAATGGAAATAAGTAATAATTTATTTAAACAAATGGTTTGTACAAAATAAATCTATTTCGCAAAACTAATGGCAAATTCAAGATCAACCATGCCTCAGAGTCTTTAAATTCTATAAGGTTTATCTAGTTTCTGACTCGAAATCTTATAATCACGCCATATTTCGTTTAGAAAGCTTTGAAAATTTTGAATTTTCTGAAAACTTCTCAATTTTGTTTCTTTGGATGAAAGTATGCTGTCATAAACTTTAACTTATTACATTAGAAACTATTCAGATGTGCGCTTTGCCGTTTCAGGTCTAAAAATAAATTTCCTATTCTTCATAAAAAAAAAAATGCTTGAGTCTCTAGTCCACAAACCACTGAAGCTGACTGAAAGCGACTTGTTTTCACGCGAGTATCGATGACTCGCCATTTACGCTATGTTTGGAATCACTAATTTATTGAAATTATCATTGCATAACTAATTGTCTATTTTTATTCCATGTGTCATATTTATAGTTTGAATCACTTATTCTCAGTGCAATTTATTTATCAAAATAGGCACAAATATTCCACCTACTTTTTAGTGAAATTCCAACGATTGCATCTCTGAAAAAAAAATTTTGATTTATCGCCAACAATTCTTGCTGCCTTAGCTAGAAAGTATTTCTGGATTTTTTCTTCCTCAGTAGTTAGCTGTGTTTGACAGATTCCCTTGCACAGAAAATATAGACGTACATAACCTTACAAATTTTACCCTCCTAGTTACGCTCATGAATTCCTAGATAGGGCACCTGCATACTTTTAGCTTTGATGGTGAAAATATATAGGAACCACATTCACAAATACTCTCATTCTTTGATAATCATGGATACAGATTGATACATTCATTTCAGGTATAATCTCTTGTGCTGCATCACTTATCGGAGAATAAAGAGGGAGTATCCTTGAGAGCAGCAGTTCTGATTTTTGCAGCGGTAACAACTTCAAACCTCAGCAGCGGAATCATCTCAGTTACTGATAATCTTAAGTTTTTGAGCTGGATAAATTGGATCGAAGTCAGCTCCAACATTTTTAAATAATTGAGGTAACCTAGCCTCGAAAGCAGCAGTTTTGATTTCTGCAGCTTGTACAGCAGAAATAACCTTAGCAGCGAAAAGTTATTGTAAATTTTCAGTTTTTGAACTGCATAGAAGATATCAGAATCAGTTTCGGAGCTGTTGAACAAAAGAAGCTTGACTATCCTCGAGAGTAGCAGTTTTTATTTGTGTCAACCTGAAAAGCGGCAACATCTTTGCCAGGAAAATCGATCCAATTACTGTAAATCTTCAGTTTGTGATCTAGAAGTAGATAGGGTATCGAAAGCAGCTTCAATCTGGAGAACAAAAGATTCAGAATGTTTCAATTCAAGTGAAGGAAAATCAATTATTCTAAAGTTGGAAATGTTCGATCAGGAGAAGAGTATATTCATCATAATGGAATCTAATCTCTTTTGCAGGAGAGTTTCGATTCGTCTGATGCTTTTTGGCAATCTAACCTCCAAAACCGAATTTTACCTCCAAATGTCTGAAAATCGCAAACGATGTATTCTGCGACCTTCAAAAACGCTAATTGATTCCATTGTTTTTACACATGAACTGATAGCGATAAAAGAACTTACAGGGGGTATGCGACACGACTCACTGTATCTTGTGGATACAGAAGACTTCCGTTAAGCTGAACTGCTACGCGACGTAAATATTCGTTTAGCTGAACACGGGAGGAATTCCCAGCACTGTCCCCGCCGCATGGGTTTCTCTAGAGGTGAATTCTAATTGGGGGTATTGCATTTCGGAAAATTTTCCATTTGAATTTGAATTTGCGACGAAACAAAAGTGTCAAAGCAACAAAAATGTCCACGTCAGTAATAAACAGTTTGACATTTCATTAGATTTGATCAATAGGGATTTTCATTATCAAGGTCAAAGGTATCAGAAAGTGATTTGTGATAAAAGTGAATTGCGCAAATAGTCATTTATCATAATATTTTACAAGAATGAAGAGTGTGAACCATGGGAGGTCATCGTTGCATTGTATTATATTGCGAATAAAATAACAAACAGAAGACCGAAAAAGCAAGAAATTCAGATCCTAATCTGGAAATCTCGAAAAAAAACGAAGATGAGAAAGAGATTCATTCTTTTACCTTTCCGAAAAATTGTGTTCCTTTGTGGCGAAAAGCAATAAATCGCGAAAATTACGAAGTAAAACAGTTGAGGGGATAGCCAGGTTCCAATGACCTTTTTTAAACAACATTTTTTAACATTTATTTTTTTTTAACATTCGCAAGTTTTTGGTATGTTGTATAGCATGTTAATAACTACAAGTTTTGTTTAATTATTCATCAACATCCAACCATGATTTCTCAACATGATTGCTCTCATGAGCAATAACTGTCTTATATTGTTATGAATTATGATTTGAAAATCAAGACCGAGGTTCACGCGATAGCCAAGCTGTTTCTGAATATTATAAACAAATTTCGAATGGAATTGGCCTCGTAGATCGGCTGGAATCATGGCGACAACCAAAAAAAAATTATTTCTCGAGATACACGCGTTTAAAACATAAAAGGATGAAAAACACATCTCATGGTCGAAATAAGGAAAAAAATCGTCTCACTTTCAATCAGCAATGCCTGCCCGATACAATATTTCCTCTTCGTCCTCAAAGTGCTCGTTCAGAAAAAATTTCGATTTTTCGAAAATTTCCAACCTGCCTACCCATTAATGAGTTCCGATAAAATTAGGAGATATCCTCTAATTATTATTTGATACTCAAGACAACAATTGGGCGAAGGGGATCAGCGCCGCAGTTTCATATTTCTCCCGCAGAGACAAGTTGGGAACTATAATCATAATAATCGTGTCAGCCCCCTGCTTCAACTATAATACTCCGGTTCAGTTCTGCGGGTTCCAATTTCTTGAAACATCCTTTGCATCAGGATAAAGCTCTATGTTTTTCAGAATCGTATCACTTCGCTCGTCATTTGTTCATTTTTTGCATACATTGTTTCTATGAGGGTGTGAGTGTAAAGTTTGTGTAAGTGAAAGTAAATTTTCACTGAGTTGAATTTAGAGAGCAAGGCGCAGTTGGATGAAGCGAAAAAGTGATTTAAATACTTTAATCGTTTGGAATTTGGAATTATCTGATGCCGGATCTTCTACTTTTTTAATCATTAACTATTTAAATACTTTATTCGAACGATCTAATGTAAAAAACAAGTATAAAATGTGTGATGTATACTCCACTCGTTATCCATATACTACACCAGAACGGGAGGGAAAGAGAAATAGAGAGAGAGAGAGAGAGAGAGAGAGAGAGAGAGAGAGCTGTGTTGGTGCCATGCTAGGGACATTTTCAGTCGCATTGAACGTGACGCGGACGGTGTGTTCCCGTTTTTCGCAGTTAGCTGGCCTCGCTCAGAATATTTACCCTTCCAAAAGGAGCAAAGCTTCAAAAACTCCAATTTATACTTCTGCAGATGAGGCTGAGGATTCATTAGGCCTAAATTAATTTTATCCGAAAATAATGAAGGCTGCAAAATATTTATTTCAGTTTTTAAATAAATTTTGAAAATAAATCAAGTTATTTCATAATTCTGTCGCTTGAAATAATTGATTCCTAAAGAAGACTTTGTGCATTTGCTATTTGGTTGCGCATCGTGCATAATTTAGCAGCCACGCAATAAAACTCTACACGGTTGGTGTTAATTGACCAAGAAGTAATTACAGCATTATGAATAAGTCCGTTACTCACTTTTGCGTCATTGTTTATTACGATGGTTACGTCGCGAAAATACCGGCCGACGAGGAGTCAAGTTTAAGACGCAGGCCGAGGACAATAGACAAATTTTGCAAACTTATAGTAGGAAAAATAATAATAAAAATAGTCATGCAAAACAATGTTCTCTCAAGACTGATTTATCACTTTGGAGGTTAACTCGTAAAATGAATAGAATTTTCATTAACCTCGACGTGCATATTCTATGATTCATTATCTCTTCTTGCTTGACTTCTTCAGTATTGAAAAATTAGGCTCAAAATATCTGGAAAATGAAATATTGAAACTAAACTGGAATCTCTTTGAAATCATTTATTTGGTACTAATGACAGAACGAACAAAACATTAACTTCCAAACAATATCTAGCTCATGACTTTCTCCGTCGCGAATTCACACCGAATTTTTTCGAAAGAGTTTTGATCGATTGACTTCACTCCTGCCGAAAGTTCGTGATTCAGAGTATAATTACGAGGCAATTACAGATTCCGCTCTCTTGTTCAGATTTCTTTTTGTTGGAATACATAATTACTTTTATATGATTCTACTCTTTATTCCGTCCTACTTTTCATTTAGCTTTGCTTTGATTTACTTTTGCTGAAAAGAATCGTTTAATGCAATGAAGCGTTCCAAGTCGCATTCGATATTTCCTAATACTATGTTTTTTAGAATCATCACGCAAAAGGCAGATATTTCAAGTAGCTAAAATTAGAAGACATGGAAGGGAATTCCTCGAGTGCCCAAAAATATCGAATGCGATAAAATTAATTTCAGTATTCCATTCAAAAGTTATTTATAGATGAAGGTATTTGAACTCTGTGTGTGAGTGGTAACTTCTGTGAAAACGTTACTTCCGGTTGTATACGTATTTTAATTAAACGTTGCATCTGGACAGTGCACCAGTGCTCACTATAAAACGTTTTCATGCACTTGCGCTTCTATAGAGGTTTTTCTGGTAGATTGAAGTTCAACAATTTGATGAATATCAATTTGATTGCTAGTGGATGTGTTTGGGGTATGTATAAGACTCCTGTGAAGTTACCTACCTGGGGTGAATGCAAGGAGGATTGATCAGCGACCCGTCAAGGAGAATGACTCTTGTTTACCTAATAATTGAAATTACCAGCGAACAACAACATGAATGGATGTATGTTGTAGTCATATGTTTATATCCTATCAAGATGTAGACAAGTTTGAATGAAAGTGAGATTCTTAGATTTTGCAACAGTTAATG
The DNA here is from genome assembly GCA_011762715.2 of Neuroterus valhalla. NCBI lineage: Eukaryota > Metazoa > Arthropoda > Insecta > Hymenoptera > Cynipidae > Neuroterus > Neuroterus valhalla. Next base: position 5,170 of record WSXT02208796.1, read on the forward strand.
CGCCTTTTTTATAATATTATGTAAGCGTATATGAGAACATTTTATTACCGTTTTAGCAGTGATACGACCAGCGGTAGGGTTTTTACGTGTGCATTCCAATCCCAGCGCGACGAATGGGCGGCGGTTAATTATCGGCTCGACTCGAATAAGCAGACACACAACGGACAATTACTAACACGGACTGTTTACAATCTAGCGTTTATGGCGACGGCAAGTGACAATCAACCAGACCAATTAATGAGTGACCGCTCCGAGTGCGTTCGAGTTGAATTCCTTAATTCCGGGCAATTATGCACGGATCAGTTATTATAACACAAGAGTGGTGAACGGTGATGGATGAAAAATTCCCAATCGGAGGCGAACTTTAACTGCAAAAATTATGTGGTTGTTGAAGCTAGAAACAACAAGATAGCTGAGATACAAAAACCACCTATCTTTGGCCGACAAAAAATTTGGAACATCAGACCATGAGCGTATTTTATAGCAGTCATATTCACGCAGCATAACTCCTATAGTTAGATTGCTTTTACAGATAATTTGTTTACAATCAACAGCTATGTCGCTGCACCTGAAAGTTTAGACTCTGTGGCTATAGGGATATTGCCATACTAGGAACTTATTACTTATTTTGCTGCTAAAGTTCTGACCACTGTACAAGCTGCAGAAATAAAAACTGCTGCTCTCGAGGATAGTTTAGCTTTACTGGTTCATAGGAGATGTAGACCAATAATTATCACAAAAATGAATGCCTTCATCTTTACGGATGAATAATTGAATATAAAAATATTTGATGCTAATTTCGATACCCTCCATGCAGATCACGAACTTAAATTTAACAGTGACTGAAGTGATCAAGCTGCTAAAGTTGTTGTCGCTGTACAAGCTGCAGTAATAAAAGCTGCTGATCTCAAAGATAGTGTAGCTTTTTTCTGATAAGTTCAAAGCTGACTGATACTCTTTATCGGTAACCAAAAGTTTACAGTTACTGCGATGATTATGCTGCTCCAGTTGTTGCCGCTCTTCAAGCTGAAAAAAATAAGAACTGCTTTTTGCGAGGATAGTTAAGATTCAGTGTTTGATAAGTCTGCAGCTGATTTGGATGTCCATCATCCGGATCACCAACTGCGGATTCACAGTAACTGCCATGTTTTCGATGCTGAAGTTGTTACCGCTGCACAAGCTGTAGAAATGAAAATTGTGGTCCCGAGGATAGTTAAGATTCGTTGGTTTATAAGTGACTAGATGCGCCCTGTGGCGGCGGCTTCGCCGCCGCGGGCTCAGTCAGAAATTGGTCGTACCAACTCAGGAACCTTCGTGCGCTCATGCACACCAACTTTGCTGAAGATCAACACATGATCAAATTCCCAGTTCACGATTCTATAAGTAGAACAGCAGATCGCCATTAAAATTAATGTCTTTATCTTCCGAAAAATGTTAAGATTTAGAAATACTTGTGGCTTCTTCGATACCTCATGTCCAGATCAAAAACTGTAGTTCTATAGCAGGGGTGTCCAACGCAAGACTGGTGCGCTTCTCCTTTCTTCCCCTTCTCCGAGCGCTTCTTCGAGAATTCTCTTCTCGTTTCCCCTTTCCACATCGCGCTCACCGCATGAACGCTTTGAAGGTGGTAAGAGGAGGGATTGACGAATGGCAGTTATTTACACCTTTGCTCACGTGTTGGACACCTCTGTTCTACATTAAATGTGATGTTTCGCTGCTGTAAAAGCTGCAGAAATCATAACTGACGCTCTCGAAGATGGTTCAGCTCTATTGGTTATCGGATGATCTTAACAAAAAAACCCTTAACAAAATCAATATATGGATTTGCATTAATAAATATCTTGATATGAAAACATAAGTAGTTGTACTTCCTAATATTTTCATCATTATAGCTGAAGGTATATGGATGCGTCAGCTAGAAACTCTCTTCAAAAATTCTCTTTTGAATTCTTTTTGATGTTTGCATTTCCAAGGAACGTTCCTCTTCTTTCAGTCTCCGCTATTTTTGTCTCGTTTTCTACTTGTGGCAAAGACCACCCTTATATTCCTCATATGCTTGAAAATGTTACTGTTTGGTTAAAAGTTCAATTATTCTTTGAAGATACAACTAATTTGCTGAAAACTCGTCTTGTTTGGTCGAAGTTGTCAAAAGTTCGAATTTTCTGTTGAAAGTTAAATTATTTCAGAAAAATGCAGTTCTTTGTCAGAAAAATGGTCTCTTTTGCTGCAAATTCGACTAATGTGTTTGAAATTTGTTTCATTTTTGCCTCAAAGTTATTTCTTTGATCTTAAATTTGACTATTTCGGTAATCGGTTGGAAATGGATCATTTTTAGATGAGAAATCGATTTTTTGGTTGAAAATTCATCTTTCTTGATTCAGAATTCACTTTCTTGTCGAGAATTCACTCATCAGGTTCGGGATTACACTATTCTGTTGAGAACTTGTCTTTTTATGCATATTTAAACTAGCTGAAAATCCACTTTAGTTTTTACTGAAAAGTAATTGTTAAACTAATCCAGGTACTAGTTGAAAATCTCCTCTTCGTAGAAAATTAATCTTCTTGGTAGGCAATCCATCCTTTAGGGTGAAAAATTCAACTTTTTGTTTGAAAATGGAACTGTTGTGTTGGAAGTTTAATTATCTTGGCGGAAGCAGATGACTTTGTGAAAGTCATTTCTTGTGGTGAAAATTCGACTTTTTTATGAAAGTTCGTCCCTTCAAATTGAGAATGTATCTCTCATGGTAGAAAAGTGATCTTTCTCGATGGAATATGGAATTTTCTGGGGAAATCCGTCGTTTTGTCTTGTAAGTTCAACTGTTTCTTATTGATAATTTGTATTTTGTTGTAAATTTAACCTTTCTGGTACAATAATTTTTTCTGGTCGAAAATCCATTTGTTCTGTACATTTGGACCATCACCGTTTCATTAAGACCGTCACCGCGTATAAAAGTTTCACTTCAAAAAAGTAACGCTTCTGTGAGACATGACTTCTAAAGGAATATTTAAAGGTTTCGTTATTTAAACAATATATTTTTCAAAGAGGATAATTATTCTGAACTAATCTGATCGTGGTTGACCGACTAATTGTAACGCAGGAAGTGATTAGACTTTTTCGTCGTTGAGCGCAATTAACCTGTTCGTTCTCTGATACTATCATTAAGACTTGTGACACTGACGTTAAAATTATTTCCTGCTAAGAGATTTTATTTTTGTCTAGGTTCTAATTACGAGAAAATTAAAATAATACGAGAGCAATGCACGTTGCTTCATTTACAAATGTCTGGAGCAATCATTCCTTTCGTGATGCATGACATTATAATTTTTTTGTAAGTTTAATTTCTGGCAAGGAAAATAAGAATAAATAAAAAAGTGTTAGGTTGATAAAAGAAAGTGGTAAAAGTAATGAAATAATTTATGGTCTCCTTCGGGAATAAATGGCGAACCTTAAGTGTCGCCACAGACAGGATGCACACTTCTTGGTCGGCAATTAATAATTAATAGCTGGGGGCTTCCTTAATGAATCGGGCCTCTCAGTGCGTCTCTGCTTGCTAATTACAGTTTATAATTAAGCAGCTCAACTACTATGGAACGAAGGGCCTTTTGCTTCAAGAGGCCCTCTCCGAGCAATTAATATGATCAATCGTTCTGCGAATTATCGGCTTGGTCAAACTTGCAGACCAGCCGTTTCGACAGAGTGCAACCTTTTTGATTTACGCCCCTTTGATCGAAAAAGCCATGTATTTATTTCACTGATGTTCAATGGGAATATTCATTCCCTCACGGATCTAAAAGCACTTTGAGTGTATAGAAGAAATACTCAAAAATCACATTTTTATTGCAACCATTTTACCTTCCTTATCCTAACCTCTTTCTTCAATTTGACACCTATAACTTCTTATCCTTGAAAGAGTGTTGTGTCAAAGGATTGGAAAATTCGAAAGAAATTAGAAAAAACACCAAACTGCGACACCCAAAATCTTATGGCTCTAGCTGTTTCCACTTTATGTCCAACAGTACCCAACAAAATTTCATTAGCCTGACTTCTCTAGAACTTCCCTATTCATCTGCCCAGCTCTTCTGGAACCTTTTCGTTGCCTACCCCTTAAGAAGTTAAAGAAGAATATCTGAAAAATTTCTTTACTTCAAAGCCCCTATGTTATAGTATATTCCTTGATCTAAAAACTCTGAAAACCACCTTGATTTCCATTCTCAGGAATCGCTAGACAGCCTGAAATTATCCCAACTGATAGTAACTCAATTGAAAATAAATATCAACGTCAACTGAGAGGATCGATTTATAACCACAGCAACCCAAACTGCAAATGATTCCTCTTCAAGTTGGTAGACGTAGATTGTAGGAGCGCAATTCAACCTCGGTCTTAAATCGTAACTATTTTTAATGTCCTTAATAGAATTCGATTTCCATTCCATGGTTGAGGAAACCCTTAGGAGCGTCGCGTCGTCTTTGCAGCCCTGCGGGCGTCACTCCCCGGAAAAGCAGTGGCTGGTACCGGGCAATTACTTTACGGTCAGCACGCGGGAAGGGTGGTGGAGAATCGCGAATGGAGAATGGATTTTCGTGCGGGGGTGTAGAATCCTAGATGAGGGGATGGTTTGACCAGGAGCTAGGATGTGGTGGGAAGCTGGATACGTTATGAATATATTATATCTCTTGGCTCTAGTATCCTCTACTCCATGGCACATGCGCCATAGGGGTGCACGACTCCACCCTGGCTCTCTCCGGATCGCTTCATTCATACACACACACCATGACTTGCGCTAATTATACATGCGCTAACCAACCCCCTCCCGAATCCAGACGAACCTGTCCTCTCAGAGAGAGGGTTGTACTCGGATTTGTCCTTTCTAGCTCAGGGAGGAGCGTAATTCTCTCTCCTCTTTGCTTCATCTCGTTGTTTCTCCAACCAAGTTCCTCCTGGCTGCCTAATTAACAGGCACTCGCTCCGCTTGATAATAAACTTTGAACTTACTATGGAAGTAATCCTCTCGTCGTAGCGAGTTTTGCAGCTTTGAGCGGAAATTCGGAAAGAACGGCGGAGGAATAACAAGTTTGGATCTTTAAAGGATTGCAAATTTCACTTGGGGAATGGGGATGAAGCAAGGGAGGTTTATGGGTATAGTTGAGTTTTTATTGCGTAATATTATCCACGCTGGGGAACCTCTGCATACCAATATTACTGTGTTGTGTACGCAACTTGATACCATTACAGGAAAGGAAGCATATTCCAGATCGTATGAATGAATGTCATTTGTGTAAAATATTCGTGTCAGGAGGATGCTGGTATAGGGAAAGAGAGTAAAAACAAATTGCCACTATGTAATGCCTTTTTTTCAACCAATTTTTCTTATTCTATTGATTACTCTGAAAACAATTATGAGCGATAATTTATTCAGCTCCTAGCTTCCGATGATCGATATTGGGCTCCAAAGGTCAGTTATCTATTTCCGTTCGTATTCGCCTAAGTCGCCCTTTTCCGGATGCTTAAACACAACACATGTCTGGCCATGCGGACTTTCCCTCGCTTTCCATGAACAGAGGGGATATCCTGGACTCTAGAGGAAGGGGATGTTTTGTGGTTCACCCCGAGGACACAGTGTCATCAGGAACAATTAGGGACCAGTCTTGGTCATCAACACGTGTATCGGAGTCCCGCACATTATACGACCCCTGTATGTGAAACTAGTTTCTCTTATCGCATTACGCATTATTTCTTTCCTTAATTTCGTTTTATCCACTCGCCCCTTCTTCATAACCATTCTCTTTTTTCCGTGTACTCCTATTCAGCTTCAATACTCCCTGCTTCTGTATTTCCATCTTTTCATGCAATCAAACCATTATCCGCATTTGACGCAATTATGATGCAGCCTTACTATCGTTAATTGCGAACCCCACTTGAGAACCGCATTATTTCGTGACAGCGGAATATGGACGTATTGTTACGCTAGGGTGGCCAGAGAATCAAAGTTGTCGAATTCCAGAAATTCACAGGTACTATAAGGTTTAAAAAATAGTTTCACTTTCAGGAGATGCCTAAAATTTAACATCATAACAAATGCTTATAACTCGTAGATCATTAACCCACAGCCAATTTTTATTCGTATTTCAGTTTCTCCCGATAATTTCAGCCTGGATGATCCAGGCACACAAGCGTGAAATGTAATAAGCTCCACAATCCTTCTTAGAAACGTAATAAGCCACGATTACACCAACACCTGAGACCCTATGCAGCACGAAAAACCGCAGAAACTCAACACACTCTCAGTGAACACACTCGCGTGTGCAACGCCTGGGCTAGTAAGATTTTGTTGCATATGGATGTGTTACAGAGTACGATTGTGTTGGCGAGTGCAAATGTGTTAGGGGGTTGATAATAGACCCAGGTTGGCCAGGTCTCGATGTTTTTAATAAGCGGCAGACTTGTAGCACGTAGAAGATATTACCGCGACACCCTCTCCTCAGCAAATCGTTTCAACGTACCTCCCCCCTAAAGAAGGAAAGGGTGAGAGAGCTTATTCAGCCTCTAATTAACTCACACTCATGCATCGTGAAAGGAAAAGAGGATTATGTATGTGTATGTGTTGCCTTATAATACCTTCCCATAAGGGGTCACTCGAGAGACTCAATACGAGAGGTAATAATCCGGGAAAATTTCATTATCCCCTGTTAATAATTTAGTTGCTGACTTTATAAAGTTACCCCTACACTTCTATTAGACTTACTGCAGATGCAGCTTCTGCTGCTGCGAACTACTGCGAATAGATATAATTCCGGGAACTCAATACCTGATTCCATGCTTAAAACAAAGAGAGTCGTAGATAATTACTTAAGAATCTGTTGTGCAAAGTTACGACACCCAAGATAATTTTTGGTGGGTTAAATTTTTGGTCGTTTCGAGTGAGTTGCGAATAGATGCCTTTCTGAATTCTTCTGCAGAGTCTAGCACGTTCACTGTCATCTGGAATTGGAATCTTCTCCTCCTGTGAACAACCACAAAGTTTTTTTTTTAAAAACCAAATCGTAACTGAAATGGAGACAGAGGTAACCTCTTCTTTGAGTACCTCTAGAGGTTTTTTTGGTGTATAAAAAAAAATCGTAACTGAATTCGGATACGCGTCTGTACCAAATGTGCATGTGTAATTAGCTTTCATATGCTTGCAACGGAATATTTTGGTTAATCGAATCAAATAAAAAAGAAGAATGATAATAATTTCAGAGGAGTGGACTAAACTATGGTACCTAACCGAAATTTTTTCTGAAATCAACCAAATGCTTTTTAATGCTGTTTCCTGTTTGTAATGCTAGGAATGAATGCTAGCATGATCCTTGTTAAACATGACTAGAATCACTGTATCCCACTTCACCTCACACTGATTCAATAATATTCTTCAGTCATCTCCATTCATTTTCTTGATACGTGAGTGAGGAGTGCGATATGGCTACACACGTCCCTGAACTCTAATCACGATTAGATCGCCGTAAATTGCAATGTGGTGCACGTCGGACATATTCATTGGAATTGCTGAACGGTGTCATTGTATATTCCTTTCATGAATTACATATAAAACTTCTATCTTCGCGCCTGCGATAACCAGAGAGTTGAAATACCTCGATTAGATCTTTAGACAAAAACAGTTTATAACGGCTCTAAAAGAAAAAATTCTTCGTTTAAACTATTCTCAGTACGTGTGTGAAGCCCTTGGCAGTGCCTCAAGTTTTCCGAGTGTATTCGCGTCTTCATCAAGAATCCTCGCTGTATTTCATTAATGATATTGATTTAGAAAAATACAATCAGCGAGCTGCTTCTATTTGGAACCCACCTACACATAACAGAAATACTCACATGTAGAGACTTATGTATAGGGTGTCTTCCGAAATGGGAAGTATTTCCCATCATTGATCGACATATCCAAGAGATGTTGAACTATACATATCATTTTCTTGAAATAGTGTCAGAAGCGGATTGCAATGATTGATGTAACATTGAAGGAAACCTGATATGTGCAGCTGTAAGATTGACGTTACATATGTAAGAAAGAGACCTTACAAGCTGAGTTAAGTTGTACAGGTTTCTTACTAGCACATTCGTACTTGATGGACATGAGCTGCACATTGTGGACTGATTGGAAATATTTTAATCGATACTCCGTCTCAAGTCGGAATCTGAGAGCAATGACCTAAAACCTCTCAAATACCTCTCTCTTTGATCTTTCTTTTAATCAGCCTAACTCATCTTTCAAATGTAGCTTCCACTCAAATCTACAATGGGAACGAAATAAAACCACTCATAATCTGTCTCTCCTATCCAGAATAAATTACTGAGCAAAATTTGCTTAACCCAAACCGCAAATAAGTTCTCATTTTCTCGGAATGAATCTCAAACAATTTCCTCGCAGGTTTGTGTGAGTGAACCTTGATTAAACGCGGAATCGTAAGATTTCTTATTAATATGAAACGCAAGGCGCGTTGTTTTCCTCTCTCGTATTGCCGCCAAACTCCACCTTCAATTCCTCCTTCCTTCCTGCTGCCATTCTTTCTACTCCTCATTTACACACTAATGTTCCAAGATCTGCTTTCACGATTATTTGATTTCGATTGATCCTCCCAACTCGCCCGCGATCGATCCAAGCCGAGGGGTTTCTTGTCGATTATCCCCATGCCGCCGCCCATCTAATAAGGCTAATTTACTCACGAATATTTTCGTATATTCTCCAATTGCAACGAGCTTTCTTCTTGCTCAGATTTCACTCCCTCCACTATCCCGGAACCTAATTACCCAGTTTCGCTGTGAACATCGGCCACCCTGGCTACCCGCTTCCGGACGTCGAAATGATAAATTATTAAATCGGGATTCCACTGTCATTCACGTAATCGCACTCGAAGCGGAAGTGGGATCGTTTTTTAGCTTTCTTACGAATCGATAGCACTGCGTCGCACGATTGTTATCATTTCCGGTTGATATTAAACTGCGAGAGACTAAGGCATTTCATGCCTAAACATTATTTGGAGAAAGAAAATTATCGATCAGCTTTTTATCAGTCCTAGATTTGGTATCCAGGGAATATAATGGTAGTAGATATTCGAAAAGTGATGCATTGCAAAGTTGGTTTGAATTCTTCAAGTTTTCCTATAGTGAATTCGATTAATTTTCCCAGGCACGTTTCCAAGATGAGAGACGAGGAAGTTTTGCCTGTTCTTCATTTTTCTTGACTCTCCCTCACAGAAAAGGAGATCGAGAGGGATCATTATGTTAAAATGGAGAAAAAAGACTTTCCTCTCCTGAAGTCAATCTTTTGCTATATAATTGATCTCAAAATATGCTCATAAGATTAAACATGAGGTAACCAGTCTAAAGTGGGCTGGAAAACCTTTTTTCCGGGAAGCGGATTCTATAGGTAAGCGGAAGTTGTGTTTTCCCAACCTCAATAAGCCCTTCAAATATTGGGCTGGTTAATGAACACCTTTAGAACTTTTATTTCAGTTTATATCAGCATTTACGATCTCAGTTTTCTGGATTTCACTTATGCAGACCGTTGTGAGGGTTGATGTTTTTTTGCGCAATGATAAGAAAGTACCTATACTCTAGAAGGAATTTCTTTTCGATCAAAGTGGTCCAAGATTGAGAAAAATTGCTTGAGTAGACTTTCCTGAGTAACAAAACAGCAAGAAAGGAATGAAGAGATGTAGGTCTGACAATCTAAGACTTGTAAAGTAAAAAAGTAAATATCCTCCTAATAATAATAGTGACGCTTCATGTTCTTCCTCTGCTGTAAAATTGAAAAAAGACTCTTCATAATTTGACTCGGAAATAAGTGAGAAGGAGAGTATTTTCCTTCCAGAAAACGAGAAATGATCTTTTTTAATCAATGCCGGATTCTTATAGAAGGAACTCCTTTCGTAACCCAAAGATGAGAATATCCTTGAACCTTCTCAAATTATGAGAGAAAATCTAATAGAAGACAAAGCAGGAAGGAACGAAACTAAGTTCCAAAGGTCTCATTTTCGGTTAATAATAAACTGCGAGAGACTAAGGCATTTCATGCCTAAACATTAGTTGGGGAAAGAAAATTATCGATCAGCTTTTTATCAGCTTTTATTCAAATTTAGCGCGTATGAAAACGCCACCTTCAAGTCTGTACTTCGATGGTCGAAAAGATAAAATTCTGATTGGTTTTCAAGACATCAAGAAGATTCATCCTAAAAGTTTCATTGACGAGCATATTTCTCTTGTTGGAGAATGCAGATTTCAGTATTTGGGTCATGTGACTTCAAAATCTGGAAGCTCAGAAGATATCTAAAAATCCAGGAACTTACCAGAAAAGTGTACTTGAAAGTGGCCGATGATGCCATTATGCGTAATGCTCATTTCGTTTCCTCAGGAAACGTCATCCTTAGCATGATAACGGATCATAGATCTCACGTAAGATAATATCCACTTCGAAAAACTATTTTTACCAGACAGAACGGCGCGAATATAATATCTACCTTTGAGATTCCTAGGCCTAACTCCGAGGCTAGAGATTACGTCGTCATGATTTACTGGTCATACTATGAAATCACATCACCTCCAGTGCTTCATAATCTGCCAATAAATGATCTCAAGGAAGAAAATTCAAGATTCTAAACAGATTTATGAATGGGGTTCCGTGCACTTGTCTTACTACGCCCAGGTAGTAGAACGCAAGGTCAAACTCGTGATGACGGCTGCTGCAAAAGTATTTGGAAGTCATTCGGGAAACGGTTACATTCGTTCTGCAGAATTTTGGGTGCATGGGTGGGATTAGGGAACGAACTGAAAATGCAGTAACCTCCTCGTGGTCTGTCCAGGGTCTTGAAGTGAAGAAGCGTTATGTCATTTTTTCATATTGGAATTCGGAATCCTTTAGAGATTTTCCTAAAGAGGCTTCTTCTAATGACATAAAGAAACTTGGCAGATGAGATCAAAAGAACCTACTTTGCTGAAAGAGGAAGATAACTACGCAAACCAAGTCATAGAATTGTTCGCAATCTTCCTTCATTCGTTAGGTCGATCAAACGATTTTCCGATCGAACTCTCCGGAAGGAAGGATTCTTCAGCTCGCTCTCTCATAATAATTTGCAAGAGTTCATTTTCAAAGAGGAGAGGTACAGGAGAGGCTATCTTACTTGTGAAACGACAGCGTTCTCTGAGGTGGCTGGCCAATCAGTTTTCCACTTCCCTTTCCGGCAAGTCAAAGGGTTGATGGTGGAGAGAAAGAGAAGAGTCTGAAGCTGACGAGGTTGGTGAAAGCTGGTTAACGCCTCCGCGTAATTAAGCAAAGTAAAGCGAGGACAAGGTAGGGGAAAAGAAGTAGAGTGAAAGAGTAAGAGAATCGCGCTCCTCCCAGCATCTCGTTTAGAAAGGAATAGCAAAGGCACGACCTTCTCTGACAGGAGGTTGGCTCTTTCCAACTCTCAAGGGGCTTCAACATAGCAGGTGCAAGGATTACAAGTACTCCAGTTTCCTTTAATAAACATCTAATTGGTTCGCTTTTTCACCATCTTCAGGAGTAAAATTCTATCTTACTAAGAAGAGCATTGAGGTGTTCGCTTATACCAGGAAAATGATTTCTTTCTTTATACAAGGGGACTTCTACACCCAAGGACAAGTAGTAAATTAAGCTTTCCCGGAGCCTCCTTCTTCAGAGATACCCACTTATATCGACCAGAAGGTCAAAGTGTAGATGATATGGAAATTTGTTTTATTGATTCAAAGTGATGAAATCTATATTTGATCATGTGATGATCTTTAGCAAATTTTTTGTGCATAAGCCCACAAAGGTTTTTGAGTTGATCCGACCAATTTTTGACTTACCCCGCGGTGGCGAAGCTGCCGCCACAGGGGGTAGCTGATTGCTAGATTATATTCATGTGATCAATTATGTTATACAAAAGGATCTAAAAAGAAGAAGAAGACGTGACGGCAATATTTGTGGATTTGGAGGAGATAGTTCTTGGTTGACTAGAGGTGTGGAGCGAGGTTTCCCTCCACCTTTACTGTTCAAGATGAAGGTGTTCGTGAAGAAGGAGGAAGGGATAGCGGATTCATTCGTGGGTTTAGAAAAATACTTGCTATTATTATTATACTACTGATGAAAATCCCTCTCCGCGTGCGCTTAACTCATCAGGTTCAAGCCTTGTTTCACTGCCGGAGATCAAGAAATTAATATGGTTGAACTTGAAAAAACTGAGGGTCAATGCGGGTGGAGTAAAGGTACTGAAGGGAACGGTAGGAAGAAGAAATGAAGTGTTATGGTAAGGAGTTAGAGAGGGTGAAGAAATGTAGATATCTTGGTTCGATAATGCAGAATGGGGACCATTGGACACCCATCAGAGCAAGAATTGAGAAGATGGTGGGGGTAATAAAACATATGAAGAATAGGGGAGAGAAGGTTACAAAAAACTGAAGGATTGTTCTAAGCACTCTCTGCAACCACGTCTTATCTATCTGAAGAGCTATATCCATTTAATCCCTTCAGTACTTTTCTCCTCAACCCCGCGCGGTCAACTTCTTCTATTTCCAATCGTCTACCCATGGCATTCAATTAAATGTCCGGGGTTCGATTCCTGCGAATGACTGGGGTCACGGCATACCAATGCGACGAGATAAACAAGGACGACTTCTGAAAGGGAGTTGTGGGATTTAGTTGACAGTCGTGAAACTGGACGTGGTGCCGGAGGGTCCGGAATAAAGAATGAAGGGGTTTGGGGGTTAGGGGGTTTGGGTCCATGAGTTTGGGGTTTATGGA
>WSXT02208807.1:0-17958 GCA_011762715.2 Neuroterus valhalla
TTTTGTTTGAAAATTTTTATTTTTATGGTTCGAATTTCAACCATTCTGTTGAAAAATTGTATTTTTTGGTTGAAAATGAATTTTCTGTCAAAAATTGAACTATTCTAGTTAAATGTTCATAATTTCAGTTGAACATTCGTCTTTCAGGTGTATAATTCAACTACCTCATTTACTAATTTCCATTTTTATTTGATTCTTCGTCATTTTGTGCATAAATGGAATAATTTGTTTGACAGTTTTTTTTTGTTTGTTGAAAGATAGGTTTTATTGTTATAAGTAATTTTTTTCAACTGAAAATTTAATTGATTCCAATTGAAAATTCCTTAGTTTCTCTAAAAAATCTATTTGTTTAGTTGAACTTTTATTTGATTTTTTTTCAATTTTAAAGGTAAGTTATCAAATTTTTTTTATTATTCTTCTTTAGTAACAGTTAATTTATCTGTTTGAAAACTCAACTCCTTCAGTTAAAGATTTTTTTTTTGAGTATGAAGCACTTATGCTTGTTTTAAAATTGTGTTCCTAAACTAAAAATGTTACTGTACCATTTTTGGATGAAAATGATCATTTTTTGACTTTGAAATTCGACTATTTTCTTGAAAGATTATATTTTCGCTTAGAAAATGATTCTTTCTATTTGGAAAATAATCTTCTTGTTTGAATATTCACCTTCGTGTTCTGGTTGAAGATTCATCACTTTGATTGAAAAATAAACTATTTTGTTGGAAATCTGTTTCTTTTTTGTTATCGTAAATTGATTTTTTCAATTGTAAGTACAACTGTTTCAATTTTTGTAAAAAAATATTTTTTCTTTGGAAATTAGATTATTCTCTTCAAAATTGATTTATTTTACTATGTTTGATTTTTATGTTAAAGAATGTTTAGAATAAACGCCATGAATAACAATAAATGTTTGCATTTTGCGACAAATATAAATATGTTACTCCTAGTTGACCGGGAAAATTGAAAAACATGACCGGAAAGAACCGGGAAATGACCGGGAATTGGAAATCGCCACCCTGAATTTTCATTCGCAAAACCACAGCCGAAAATTGAAAAGGGTTTTAACATTTCAGGACTTCCAGTATTCGCGAATTTCTCAATTTTAAAGGTTGCTCCGTTAGAATAAAAAATGTATTCTTATACCCAGTTTTAATAAATTTAGATGAAAATTTTTTACGACGGCGCACAAATTAGAATAGAAAAAATAGAGGTTATGGCGCATTTGTAAGATTACATACTTGGTGAAGTATGGAGTTTAGGTCATAGATCATTAATAAGTGTTTAGCATTTTCGACTCAGTTATGCTCGTGTTTTGTCGAAGAAAAGAATAATTAGGAAAAATGCATGAGGTCTCTTTTGAACTGTGGACAGTGATTAACATACTAAGACTTTCCTCCTATCTGAACTTGAATTTCGTTACGTCTCGAAAGTCTTGGACTAAAGCTTTCTAATTTAATGGATTCGAATTAAAAAACCTGTGCATTCCAAAACGTCTAGATTTGAACGATCTACTGATCATGAATCAACTACCAAGGTTATTTCGTCATCTGCTAATTCAGGGTGGCGACATGACCGGGAAACCGGGATGGATCGGGAATTTTATTGACCGGGAAAAAGCCGGGAAATGGCCGGGAATTTTATTGACCGGGAAAAACCGGGAAATGGCCGGGAATTTTATTGACCGGGAAAAACCGGGAAGTGACAGGAAATCCAATTTGAAAACCGGGAAATTTCTTAACTTAACCTAGACAATTCGAAATTTTCCCGTGAAAAAACGAGAAATGACCGCTTTCTTTTCATAGATTAAAAAGAGATCTTATCATTTGATTTGAAGATTGTAACGTTCCTTTAGTCTGATTCTGACAATTTTTTTAATATATCTATATTTTATGTTGCTCTGTCAGATTTTTTTTAGCTGACTCAAGTTTGATAATCAAAACATAGGTACAAAAAGAATTATTTTCTTAATTAAACAACAAAATTCATTTATCACGTATTATTTGTTTTCTCCTCATTTAGCTGTCTTGGGAGAGGGATTAAAATTTTTATTTGAGTGCAGAGAATTTTAGAAAAGAAAAATAATTGCACTTGGGACAGGGAATCTTTTACATGGAACGAAATTTTTCAAAATAATTTGTATTCGAATTGAGAAGAGTGGAAATTGAGAGAAATGCTCTTCCAATTTAAAATTCGTCAAAACTTGAAAGTCCCTTCTTTATAATTTTAAATAACGAAAGTACTTCAAGCAGTTTCTAGAGTAGAAGTAGTATTCCGAATGAGAAACATTTCTAAATTATAATAGAAAACTTCTTCACATTGTTCATTGCAAATTCATCTTATTTTAGATAAAAAAATCAAAGTTGGTTGAAAATTGAATTCTTCTGTTAAAAATTACACTTTTTTGCTGAAGGTGCATTATTTTAATTTAAAATCCACCTGTAATTGAAAATGTAACTACTTTGTTGAAAGTCGATTCATCTGTTCTTACTGAAGATTTACTCAAGTATTTAGTTGAACATTGATTTTCCAATTTGATAATGAAATTATTTCTTTAACAATTTATGTACTCTATGGAAATTTTTTCATTTTTGTAGGAAATTAATCTTTATGCTTAAAAACTCATATTTTTTCTTAAAATATATCTATTCCCGTTAAAGACTCATCATTATAACCTGACAGTTTATCAGTTTGGTAGAAAATCATTTTCTTTAACTGAAAATTTAACTGTTTCATTTTTAGTGGAAAATTGATCTTTTCGAGTTCAAAATTAGACAATTCGGCGACAATTTTTCTTTTTGAATTGAAAATTCGATTATTCCGTTGAAACTTCACATATTTTGTGGGAAAATCGATTTTTTGGTAGAAAATTTTTTTCTCTTCGGAAGCTAATATTTTTTTTCAAAAATTCTCTTCTGCGGTCAACAATTCAAGTTATTAAGTTAAGCAATTTTCATTTCAGTCGAACATTCATCTAGTTGATACTCGTAAGGTTTGGTTTAAAATAAATTTTTTTGAGCCAAAAATGTCACTACTCTATTTTTGTTTGAAAATTTTCCTTCCTCTAGTTTAAATTTTAACCATTTTGTTGAAAAATTGTATTTTTTGGTTGAAAATTAATTTTTTCTCAAAAATTGAACTATTCTAGTAAAATGTTCATAATTTCAGTTGAAAATTCGTCTTTCTAGTTTGAAATTCAACTACTTCAGTTTAACATTGCCAATTTCATATAATTCTTCATCATTATGTGTAAAAATGTAATAATTTGTTTGAAAGTTTTTTTTTTTTTGTTTGTTGTCAGTTCATTTTTTTTCAAAGTTAGTTTAACTTATTCTAATTGAAAATTCTATAGTTTTAGTTATAAATTCATTTTTTTCTAAAAATTTATTTTTTCATTTTAAAATTTGAGTATTCCAATTTTTGTTGACAATTAATCTTTTCCGGTAAAAGTTAATTCATCTGTTTGAAAACTCAGCTTCTTTAGTTGAAGATTCTTTGTTGTATATGTTCTTAGAAAATTATTCTTTCTATTTGAAAATTTATCTCCTTCTTCATGGTTGAATATTGAAGTGCTCCAGTCAAATATTTATCTTTTTAGTTAAAAAATCTTCTTATTGGTTTGGAATCTAACTCTTCTGGTTATAGATTCATAATGTTATTTGAAAATTCATCACATTATTTGAAAAATGAACTATTTTGTTGTAAATACGTTTTTTTTTTTGTTATCGTAAATTGATTGTTTTCAATTGTAAGTGTAACTTCCAATTCTTTCAAAAAAATTGATTTTTTGTTGTTGGAAATTTGAGTATTCTTTCCAAAAGTGGTTTACTTTGCAATGTTTGATGTGTTGTGTTGAAGAATGTTAAAAATGAGCGTCATGAATAAAAATAAATGTTTTGTGTTTTGCGACAAATATAAATATGTTACTTCTAGTTGACCGGGAAAATTGAAAAACTTGACCTTGAAGAACCAGGAAATGACCAGGAATTTGAAATCGTCTGCCAAATCGCCAGCCTGATAATGAATTGAATCCCCCTTTTCGAAATAAAGTCTCCCTTTTTACCTTGAATTGAACTACTTATCTGCTGGATTCCCTGAATATAATCAAGATTCTCTCAAAATATTAAAATAACAAATGATTTTCTTTCTGATTCCAGGAGCAGCCTGCGGAAAATTGCAAGGCACGAGGAGCCAGAGTTCAGCAACGCGAGCATCCTGAACAGCATGGAGAAGTTCGTGAAGACTGTTAACGAGATGGAGGACACAATTCTCGTTCCCAGCCGTCTCCTGGACTTGGCTGTGGGCGACTCATCAGACACGGTGTGTCAAAAGGGCAAGCGTGGTAATACCATCAAGGACACCATGGTCAACACTGACCTCTATCGCCTCTACAACATCGTTAACCAAATGAAAGTCGAGCTTCTCTGGTCTCAGGAGTCCCCCCAGGAAAACCAGACAGACCTCGAACGCGAGGACAACCAACGAATCAAAACTCAATCACAATTTGAGACCAGCAGCGTTCGTCTTGGACACGCTCGTTGTCCCAGCACGACTTCCATGCAGAGCGTCCAGTCAGCTTCATCGATTGTCTCCAGCTCTTCAGACTCAGAATCTGACGCCGGGATTGAAAACGACTCTGGCCTCGAAACCGAGGAACCCACTGATCGATTGGCTAATCTCGCAGCAGAAAATTTCAGACGTCACCTGCGAGGCCTTCATCGCAGCATTGCTCGAATGACCGAAGCCGCCGAATATCTCACTCTCCGATATCAGGAGGATGTCGGAGGACAAGTCTGATACCCCAGATCCCCCCTCTCGATCCTATACCTCATCTTCGACTTTCTCTTCCTTTTTTCTCTGATCTTTTACCCCTTTACCCTGGCCCAGTCTCTTTCTCTTCCTTGCTGCAGGGAACACAATTCCCCAGGACTAGGTCCGTGCACAAAATCCAATTTACTAAGTTTAAATTTTTCATTTGAGCCTGTAAATTAGAATTTTTGGTTTGCAGGGTTCTAAAATATTAGAATATTAGGAGTATAATTATAGTTAAATTGTACATTTTTGATACATACCGTTCGAAGATTCTTGTTTTCAATTTTCTGTAAGAAAACTCGGAATGATTTTCATATTTTATTGTTGATACAGGCCTGCCAGTTTCTCTACTTTTGTTTAGAAGAAAGTTACTTTATTTGCGGATTATTCTGCATTCTGAACTTGAAAACATATGTGGAACTTTCAAAATTGAATGTAAATTTTTGACATTTGAAAGTACTCAACTTCAAATTGAAATTCTGGAATTGTATCTTAAAAAATGGTTGAATTTTTTATTCCGTAAGTTTCAAGTATTTTCTTTGGAATTTGTATTCAGAATGCCGATGGCAGGCCTGCATTTTTCAGAAAATCTATAAAAAAATGATCTAATTTTCCAAGTTATGTTCAAAAACTAATTCTGAAATCAAACCTATAAAATTTATATTTTCGTAAAACCGAGTGCTTAAGAGCCTGGATCTCTAAAATTTCATTCGTTTTCGAAATGTAACTTTACTAGTCATTCGTTTCCGTACATTGTTAGTTACTTAAATTTTTCAATGCGTCGCCACAAAGGCGTTAACTTGAAACATTCCTTAATCTTTCAGCGCTCGGTTAATCGAATTGAAGAAGAGACTTTATTGTAAGAAATTTCCTTGTTACTGATAAAAGGATGTCATAGAGTCGAGGCGATCGGTCGAAATACTCGGGCATGGTGTTTTGCTCAAATTTCGTCGATTTAGGAAAGGATAAATTAAGTATTTTCCTCGTTTTCGATCGATCGCTCTCCGGCTGGTTCGGTAATTAGGATCGACGATTTGTACATAGAGTTTAGGTTCCACGATTATTTATTTTTTAATACTCTCTATGTTTAAACGATTGTATTTATGATAGTCGATTTTTAATCTTATATTTTATCACAACTTCTGAAAAATTCGATGCTTTTTACAGAAGCTGAAAGGGAAGAAAAAAGTAACTTCAAAACAATCGTAAAATCAAAATATTACAAAAAAAAACAAGCGAAAAAATATGTACATATCGAGTTTTTCAGAAGTTTTACTAGAGGCGAAAGGCTGCGTTGAGCAAATTATCTTGCAAAGGAATATTGGCTTGGCATGGGGCATCAACTCCCACCTTGTTTATCTCTCTGTATATAATTTGTAAATAAGATCGCGTAATATAAATCGTAGTGACATCTTTTGCACGCATCACTGCTCAATTATTTTCTTTGCAATTTCCATCTCACGCGCTTCGTTACGATTTACGTTTTTTTATTTAGACGCACTAGGTCTCGTGCCAAAATTTTAATCGCATGTACAAGGAATCCGCGAGAGTGATCGCGCATTTTGAGAGAAAAAGCGATTCTTTGGTTTTCTTTATTCATTAGCTAGTAAAAGCGTAGACTCGTTTAGCGTTGAATTTCGTTATCGTTGCATTCCGCGAAAAGCAGGGACGCCAAATTTCTAGTTCCTCTATAATTACTTTTTATTTTACGTTACGTTATTATTTTTCTTCTGCCAGAAAATCAGGTATCGTTTAGAATTTTGATATTATCAAGGATATAGTATCAGAGTTTATTCAATTTTGGAGACGTTTCTATCGACAAATAGATTTACCGCTGTTGGTTATAGAGCCGTTTACAATAGTTTTATCCAAAGCAAACGATTATAAATGTGTATTCATCGTGGTATGTGTTAAAGGATGAATTGTGTATTTTAACTTCGAAGCGATTGCGTTTTGTCATTCCTGCAAATTCAGTTTGTACATTTGCAACATCATGTACGACAGGATATTGATAATAAATTTGCAATTGCCTTTTTCAATTGTGCCAATTTACTACCATAATGGCACTATTTGTCACTTGGTTTTTTCCTTATTCTCCCGTTTGAAAAATATATTATTCAGATTCTAATATTTTTTCAACCCTACAGGCCAAAAGAGGTAGAAAAGTAGTCTAGGGTAGAAAATCTTCAGGGGCGGCACGGCTCAGGTTTTGAAACACGTCTGTTTTCACTTTTTCGTCGTCCGTAAATGACGTAAAACTGTTTTATACTCCAAACTTTATGACGTCATAGATTGAATTATAATATTATAAAAAAAAAAGAATCCTCAAACTGCTTCTGAAAATCTTCATAACTGAGGATAAATTATCAGGAAAAAATAACAATTTAATATAGGATAAAAAATTTGCGGGTGGGGGGTGTCTCAATTGTGACGTGCTGTTATCAAAAAAGGTGGAGGATGTAACGATTTCCCCAAAAAGTTTGACGTAATTCATGGAAGACGCCTTGTATTGTATTTTCAGAGTGTCGACTTGACCGGAAAACCGGGAAATGAGCGGGAATTTAATTAAAAACCGGGAATTTACTTGACTCAACATAGACTATTAAAAATTCCACCAAAAAACTAGAGAAATGACCGCTTTCTTTTTATGAATCAAAAAGAGACCTTATCATTTTATTTAAAGAATGTAACGTTCCTTTAATCTGATTCTCAAAATATTTTAATATATTTATACGTCATTAGAGGAAGAATTTTCTTTTTTTTTTTTCATTATAAGAAAAACGTTTTGCAAATTTGTTTCTCTGTGAGATTTTTTTAGCTGACACAAATTTGATAATCGAATTGATGATAGCTCGAGTCTACAGACAGAATTATACCCTTTATTTTTTCAAAAAAATGTATTTATAACGTGTCATTTGCTTTTCCTCATTTATTAAGCAGTTTATTTAAGCAGTCTTTAGAGTAGAACTAGTATTCCGAAGAAGAAATATTAATATCTAAAAAATTAAAATATTGTGACTAAATATTAAAGATATATATTATATTTTCATTCTTTTGGTTCGAATTTCAACCATTCTGTTGAAAAATTGTATTTTTTGGTTGAAAATTAATTTTTTTGTCAAAAATTGAATTATTCTAGTTCTGGTTTAAAATTCAACTACTTCAGTTGAACATTTACAATTTCATTTGAGTCTTCGTCATTTTGTATAAAAATGTAGTAATTTGTTTGAAAGTTAGTTTTTCTTTTTGTTATAAGAACTTTGTTTGAACGGAAAATTTAACTTATTTCAATTGAAATATTCACAGTTTCAGTTAAAAATCTAGTTGTTTAGTAAAACATCCATTTTTTTCAATTTAAAATTTGAGTGATAAAATTTTCGTTGATGATTTATCTTTTTAACAAAACCTAATTTATCTGTAAACTCAACTCCTCCAATTAAAGATTCCTTTTTTCAGTATGAAACACTTATGCTTGGTTTAAAATTGGTTTTTTAAACTAAAAATGTTACTGTTCCGTTTTTGGTTGAAAATGAGTATTTTTTTACTTTGAAATTCGACGATTTTGTTAGAACATTATATTTTTTCTTAGAAAAAGATTCTTTCTATTTGGAAATTAATCTTCTTGTTTGAATTTTCACCTTCATGGCTGGAAATTGAAGTGCTCCAGTTAAATATTTATCTTCAGGGTTGCCACAATTTCTGGAAATCATGGAAATTTTTCGATCATGGAAAATTCAGGGAAATCTCATCAATATCAGGGAACATATTGTATCGTATATCGTAAGAAATTCATAATATTTTCATACATTTTTAGGATCAGATATTTGTAAACATATATCTCAGAAATATGTAAAACAATTAATGTTTTGTATGGAAAATGTATGGGCAAAAATCAGGGAAATTTTTCTGAAATCATGGAAAAATCATGAAAATATCAGGGAAATTTTCCGTGGGTCAAATGTGGCAACCCTGATCTGTTTCATTGTAAATTCATCTTCTTGTTTTGAAATTTAACTTTTCTGGTTGAAGATTCATCACATTGGTTGAAAAATGAACTATTTTGTTAGAAATCTGTTTTTTTTTTGTTATCATAAATTGATTTATTCAATTGTAAGTTCAACTGTTTCAATTTTCGTAAACAAAAAATATATATTTTTGTTGTTGAAATTTAGATAATTCTTTCCAAAATTGATTTATTTTGCAATGTTTGATCTTTTGTGTTAAAGAATGATTAGAATGAACGTCATGATTAAAAATAATTGTCAAGGTCCCGAATAATTTGCTTTCTTTTGTAGAGAAAAACTGCGTCATTTTTCGTTAAAACAATGGCACTACTTTATTGGCACTAATTTATATAAATTTATAAAAAAACAATCTATATTTTCAACAGTATTTCTTAATAGATTCTGGTAAACGATATAAAATCAGTCGACTTAGTTATGGTCACTAAAATTCGACAAGAAATGAATATTCAAAACTTCTAAAATCCGTCGACAGATTTTTTCATTATCGAGTGATTAAAAATTATACAAGTTTTTCAGTCGATTTATAAAAATGCACAAGATCCGACTTTTCAACTATTACACTAACGAAAACGAATACAATTAAAGTTTCTATCCTAAATAGGAATCGCAAATGCAAAAAATCGAAAATGAACAAAGTATGGTTTTTAATAAAAGATATAAGATTATCTACCAAAAGCTGAAATACAAAAGGAAGGTAAGGTCCTAAATTTAAAATAGTTTTTTCATCGATCAAAAGATTAAAAATAAAAAAAGGTTCAGTTTCGATTTTTGTCAGTCGTAAATGCACAGTTATCTCCAATCATCAACTTATGTCGACTTCTGCGACAAGCTCTTTGATGTTTGCATAGTCAGGATCACTGCTGAAAATCTCCAGAAGATCCTTGAATGTTGGACGAAATTCTGGCTCGTATGACCAACACTGCTGCATTATTTTGTAAACATCAGCAGGACAAGTTTCCGGTTTTTGCAGTCTCTCACCTTTCTCAACTAATTGAATAACCTGATTAAAGAAAATTAACAATTAATAAAAAAGGGCGGCTAAGCATTTCTTTATAATTAATAATAACTTCTGCTTTCACTTGTATTATCTTTATGAAATTTTCAAATCTGCAATTGAAAAAACTAGTAATTAAAGTTATACATTTGGTAAATGTATTATTTCATTGCATTTAATGTATTAACTCACATCCACACCACGTCTGTCTCCATAAGGCTGTTCTCCATAGGAGAACATTTCCCATAAAGTTACTCCATAACTCCAAACGTCACTCGCGTGTGAAAAATTACCAAAGTTGTAAGATTCGGGTGCGTACCTAGACGAAAAATTGAAATTCTGAATAAGAATACATACTATTGGAGGGCACAGGACAATTCCTTCCCAGAAACCTGAGTGCAGTACCCAGTACCCCCACTACGTCGTCGAGCTGCTCGACTGCTGCCACCGACCCTCGCTCAGCGGTAGGTATATCAAAATATAAAAATCTTAATTCGGATTATTAAAGTTTGAAAACGATAAAATCGAAAGCCACGATTCTCGACGATTCCACCGATATGTTTTTGCCTTGAAATGTTGAAAATTAAAGAATATATCATGAATTTTATGTGACGTACGAGGAATAATATACTTTATAGATCAATCTGTATGAAAATCTATTATTCAATCATTGTCGAAATACTAATTTAATTTTTTCCTTTCAAATTCAATTTTTTGGTGGAGATCCCAACTATTTTCTGGTTGACCATTCGATTGCTTTGTAGAGAATTCAACTATTTGGTTGAAATGGGTATTTTTTTATTAGAGTTTACACTCCATTTCGGTTTCAAAAGTCGTCCTTTTGGATTGAAAACCGAACAATTCGATTGAATTTTCTTTCTTTTTGGGTGAATAATCTTTCTTTGTTTGAAAATCTCTTTTGGTAAGAAACTCTTCTTTTACAGTTTAAAACTGAACAACTTTCATAAAAATTAATCATTTTTCATTAAAAAACCATCGATTCGGGTTGAAAAATTAATTGTAATGCGGAAAATGTATCATTTCGGCTTGAGCATTCAACAAATCGAAATTAACGCCAGGAGCTCGTTCAAAAATATAATATTTTAATAAATTTGAAGTTTATAAGAATTTGAATCTAGTAACTGCTACGCGCGATTCCCGAGTATGAGATAAACAGTACCTGTTACTGCGCTCACATGAACCTTTGCTGCCTGCAGAGGATCTATTCGGCGCGAGACAGTAAAACGCAACGCAGTCATAGTTACTGCCACGGCAGTAATGGTTACGGTCTCGACAGTAATAGTTCCTGTTTAGTCCGTAACCATCACTGCAGGCGCAGTTTTTTGTTTTATTTACGTTG
This sequence comes from Neuroterus valhalla, assembly GCA_011762715.2. Lineage (NCBI taxonomy): Eukaryota > Metazoa > Arthropoda > Insecta > Hymenoptera > Cynipidae > Neuroterus > Neuroterus valhalla. Next base: position 11,189 of record WSXT02208807.1, read on the forward strand.
CGTATCTATTTCGTATTATTTTTTTAATTCATTTAAAGATACTTACATGTGGATATTGTATAAGAATAATTAAAAACTCATCTCGCAGAAACAGTTTGGTCATCAAACGCTGAAGGTTTAAAATAAATCAAAATAAGCTGAATATAAATAATTACTGAAAAAAAAAAAATGAAAAACCTGCTTGAGACCAGGCGGAAAAAGTGAAATTTCTCTGGCGAACTGGGGTCTGACGCAACAATTGAGAAAAAAATAATATAGTTTGTAAGGCGAAAAGTGAAGAAATGACAAGTCAAGTAAAAAATTGAAAAAATCGGAATCAAAAATTAAAACTTTAAAAATTGAACATTTTGAAACATTACAATTTAGGATGGGTTTTCTATGGAATCCTTTAAGCAGGGCGATTTCAGGTTTTGATGATACAAACATTTAGTGAAAAAACAATAAACGATACTCTTTGTTACTTTTTGGGAATCAATTTCTTTAAAATATATATATCAGGATTGCCAATTTATGTATTGATCGTATTGATAAAATAATGTACAAACCTAAATAAAATAATGTACGAAACTAACCTCAAAAGTCTTTAAATTGAAACTCGAAACCCGGAACGAGGATCAGCTGATCCTCTCCTCCAATTTATGTAGTTTCTCAAGAAATGTATTAAATTCAATGGCTAATATGCAAGGTCAAAGTTCAAATGGAAACCATTAGATTTTAGTGGAACTAAAATGTTGTCAGCGATGAGGCATCAAATTTCGTTTCACTACTCATCAAATTTCATTGCTTTACTACTACTGCGCTCGCCGGAGCGATTCGGGTATTAGCAGTAACTACTACTGTCAGAGGAGCAACGGTTACTGCAAAACGTTTTCAGGTGTCGCGCAGTAACTGTTACGGTGTGGCCGGAATAGTTCTGTCGCTGGCAGTTGCAGTCACGGTTTATCTAAAATCCGTTTCTCATTCATAGCTGTTACGGTGAGCGCAGTAACAGTTACTGTGAGCGCAGGAACAGTTACAGTGTAAACAGTAACTGCTCAGGTTTACTCCTCTCCGTGTATATAAAAATTAATGAGGGTAATTATGAGCTTAAGTCATGGACAAAATTGATGAAATTCGGAAAATCGACAATAATTTGTGTAATTTAATATTCAACAAAAATTGCAGCATTTCCGAAATGTAGCGTCGACCTTTTTACACGTACGAATTTCAGAAGCAAAGCAAGAATCTTCTTAATCTAATTTTTCGAAATATTTGTTTCTTTCATCAGAAATTGTAATTTGCTTTTTTATAGAAAGAAGTTACCTCCATAATTTTTAAATCAGAATGACGAATTTTTAACAGAAGAGTTAGTAAATCATCACTGAAATATGAATTTTCAACAAAATTCCAAAAAGTTATGTCTCCAACCAAAAAAGATGAATTTTTCAATCAAAAAGATGTATTGGCAAAAAAATAGTTCAATCCTCAACCTAAAAATATGAATTACTGCACAAAAATTCTTTTTGAAGCAAATTTTTCAATTTTCGAATACACAATTGCATTTCTCATCGAACAATTAAAATTTTAAGCCAAAAATACGAATTTTTCACAAAACAGTGGGACCAACAATCCTAAAATATGACTTTAAAACAAAAATGATTATTATCATACACATTTAGATATCCACAAAGTTCGAAAGAAAAAACTATTTGTAATGAGATTCTCAAATAATTGTATACATATTCCGATTTGTGATATTGATTACATCAGAGTCAACCTCTCAGAAGTGGATGATACATTTAGTTTAATAATTTATTTCAATAATATATATTTAAGCTTTTTATAAGAGTATCTTTGAACTTGGATCATGAACATGATGTTATTTGATGAAATTTAAAAGTAGGTGAAAGCGCACCTGCGCGGCAAAGGTTCCAAATCCTCTAAATTATTATTTAATTTACGATCTAGGTCGGGAATTTCCCTTGGAGAATCAAAGTGGAATGCATTTTATTCATCAAAGTTCAGAAACTTATTGTAAATAAAAATTATGGTCAATTGATGGTATGTGAAATTCTTCCGAATCTGTTTCGAATCATCGAAATTGTAATTGTGGAACAAAATGAATGTATCAATTAGGAACTTATATCCGAGGATTTACTTAGATTATCTAATTTTCAACAAAGAAGAGAATAATTGTTTCGTCAGTCAGAGAAGACCAATTTTTATTGGAATAAGGATTTTTAATCAACTGAATAAATCTTGAATATTGTTAGATGTTGAGTTTTTGATCAGAGAGAAATAATACGTAGATGGTATGTTTTCATCAGTAGATCAAAACATACCATCTACGTCTTGAATGAATCTTGATTACAAAAAATGAATTTTCAACAATTCACATGAATTCTGAAGCAAATAATTCAATTTTCAACTTGAAAATGTTGATTTTACACAAAAAAGTGGGAAGTGATTAAATTTTCAATCAGAAATATCAATGTTTGGTCGAAAAAATACTACTATCCAACAAAATAGTTACATTTTCAACCAAAAAGGATTTCTAGTCAGGCAGAAAAAGATTTCAACCAGTATTTTCTATGAAAGAATTAGATTATAAGCTCAAAGTATGAATTTTTAATGGAAAAATTGAATATTCAATGAAAGAGAATTCTCGAGTTCAAAATAAGAAAATTGATGGGTTTTCAAGCCAGTATGATAAATTTTCAGCATCACAATTAACTTTTCAACCCGAAATGATGGGTTTTTAATGAATAATTTCATGAAAATTGTTCAGTTTTGAACTGTGAAAGAAAAGTTTCTTACCAAAAGAGATTTTCCAACAAAGAAAAATTATTCATCCAAAAAGAAAGAAAATTCAATCAATTGTTCGATATTCAATCCAAAAAGATGACTTTTAAAACCGGAATGGAGTATAAATTCTAATAAAAGAATATCCATTCAACCAAATAGTTTAATTCTCTACAAAGCAATCGAATGGTCAACCAGAAAACAGGTGGAATCTCTCCCAAAATAATTGAATTTGAAAGGAAAAACATAGTATTCACCCAAAGAGGATTCCCAGTTTAAGAAGAATCTATTTCGATAATGATTGAATAATAAATTTCCTACAAATTGATCAATATAGTATATTATTCCTCGTACGTCACATAAAATTAATGATATATTCTTTAATTTTCAACATTTCAGGGCAAAAACATATCGCTGGAATCGTCGTGAATCGTAGATTTCGAATATATCGTTTCTGAACTTTAATAATCCGAATTACGATTTTTATATTTTGATATACCTGCCGCTGAGCGAGGGTCGGTGGCAGCAGTCGAGCAGCTTAGCCAGCTCGACGGCGCGAAGGGTGCCGCGTGGTGGGGGTACTGCACACAGGTATCTGGGAAGGAATTGTCCATCGCCGCTATTGGAAATATATAGGTACTAGAATGATTTTATCATATATCAGTTCAATAACGTACCATTTAATTGGCCATTTTCCTCCAGCGGTCGCTTTATAATAATCGCTGGAGCCAAAAGTTCTCGATAATCCGAAGTCGCTGATTTTGGCCTGATTTCTGGAAGCCAACAAAATATTCCTAGCTGCCAAGTCTCTGTGCACGAGTCGCATTTCTTCTAAATATTGCATACCTGGATGATATATCTCAAATATTATATTTGACAGGATTCACGTGATTTTTTCATTCAAAAACAATATTTTATTATTTTAATAATTTTTCTTTTTACCACAAGCAATTTGTGAGGCCCACAATTTTAGTTCATACTGAGGACTGACTCTGTCCGGAAATTCAAGCAGATATGCGAGCATTGATCCCAAAGAAACCAATTCTTGAACCTGAATTTGAAGTTTAGAATAATAATTAGAATACAAATTCTAAATGTCATAGTTGATGTGCAATGCTATGTAACAGGAAAAAAAATTTTTACCATTAATAAAGGTGGGCCTTCGGAAAAGCCAATAAGTTTGACAATGCAGTGATGATTAAGAGTTAACATCAAACGCGCTTCTCTTAAAAATTCCTCTCGGGTTACATTGTTGTAGGAATCACGGAGAGTTTTAATTGCTACGGGTTCATCAACTCCAGGAGCAGATTTATAGACGCCTTTGTAAACTGCACCGAATTCTCCTGTACCCAGAACATCTCCCAGGACAAGTTTATCAACAGTAATGAAGCCTGCAATCAATACATCATAAAAACCTATCTATCTGAAGAAAAAACGGAAATCTGACGATTAAATTTGGACAACTTAATCTTAAAATTTTCCGTTTAAATCTAAATAAATTAAAATGAAAATGAAAAAAGAGGAAAGAAGAATAATCTAACCTCTAAATCCTTTTCTTCGTTTTTCTCTCTTTTTTTAAAATTTATCTTCATTCAGTCACAATCAAAAAATATTCAAAAAAACAGGGTATTTTCCGGTTTTACCAGCAAAAAAAAAAATTTTTCTGGTAAACTTTTAAGTGTCCATGATAATATTTATTCAAAACTAAATGCTTCATCATACAAGTTTTGAAAAAAAAGAACATTCTAGAACTTCGAGATAAGATATATAATGTGACTTATTTTAAATGTGATCAAGGCTTTACTTATTAATTTCAACAAAATATTGGGATTTCAAGTTTAAACAAAACAGTTGAGTCTTCTAGGTGAAACAATCGATTTTTTCAGAAAGCATTTGAATTCTAAAACCCGGAAAAATGAATTGACAACGAAAAAGTTGATTTTTACGTATAAAAATTAATTTTTTACCAACGAAGAAGAACCTATAACCGAATGATCAAATTTTTGAACAAAATAAATTTGACTTCTGTAGTATTTTCAACTGAAAAACAGAATATCCTCGAAAAAAAAGACAAATACTTGAGAAGACAGATGAATTTTTAATTGAAAAATTGAAATTTCCCTAAAAAGATAACTTTTTTGCCAATAGATAGTTGAAATGTAAAAAAAATGATGAAATTTCCCGCAGAATAGAAAAATTTTTCAAAAAGAAGAATTTCGAATTCGAAGTATAACAGTAGACTTTCAAATGAAGTCAAAATAACTCTCAACCGAATAAGACGTCTTTTCAGAGAATCACTGAAGTTTTAACCCAACAGTAGAATTTTTAACCGAAAGAAATGAGTTATGGACTAACAATATGGTCTCTTGAATCAAGAGAATTAACTTTCAACATTACGAAATGAATTTTAAACTCCGAACAGAGCTGAATTCTGGAGCAAGTATTAGATGACCGAAAAAGATGACTTTGACAAGATCGTTGAATCGGTAAAAAAAAAAACTACATTTTCTAGCAAGCAGTACAATTTTCAACCGAAAGAGATGAATTCTGAAAAAATATGATATTGACTTTTTGAATGAAAATAATTGACTTTCAACCATAAAAAATGAATTTCCTATCCAAAAAGGTCAAAGTTAGAAGAAAGAAACATCGAAATTTTCGATAAAAAAAGATGAATTTTTAAAAAACTTATTCAACCAAATATGAGTTTCAACCAGGAGAAATAAATTCTGATCCAAAGATATAGCAGTAAGTTCTTCGAATAGAAAGAATAAACTTTCTAGAAAAATAGTTGAATTGTTAAAAGAAATATGAATATGTTCTCAAATAGTAAAATGTTCAACAAAAAGAGATTAAATACATGATGAAAGATTTTACTATCAACGATTGTAGGATTTCATTTGTTGTTAACAAATTTCCAGAAGGAAAAAGATAAACTTTCAACTGAATAATTGATTTTCTAACCAAATTGTGGAAGTTTTTAACCAAGAGATGCATTCTGAACGTAACATATAATGATAGACTTTTCAAATAGGAAGACTTGAGTTTTTACCAAAAATGCTTACTTTTCAACAATATAAATGGATATTTCTACAAATAGTACAATTTTTGACCAGAATTTTAACTTTAAAATTCCAGGCTAATTCCTGGTTCTCCACGTTAGTGGCCACCCTGAAAAAATCTTCCAAACGTGTTCATTCAACGCAATACTCTTTTCAAGGAACATTTTTTTTTTATTGCCTGTGATTTTAGAGATTAAAAAAAAGGGAGGGATTATTTTAGAGGCTGCCATCATTTTTCCTTCTTTTTTTTTGAATGCTAAACGTTAAAGAGGAACTTCAATTTGGACTTCTTCCTAATATAGTTTCAGGAATTTCAATTCTATCTATTTTCCTCAGTTAGAATTACTCAGAAATAATATTGATTGGAAAAACACGGAATTTATGAAGTAAATTAAAAGATTATAAACATACTTTTTACATAGTTTCATAAGTTAACGAGGATTTGAAAAATAGAAACCTTTATGATTAGCTGTGACTTTAGTTTTTGCTGTGATCGTTCCTGACGAAGATCGTCTCGGCATCGTGGAAACTGTTTGTGGAATATTTTCATTACCAGAGTTATTCGTTCGTAGAGAACTAGTATGTTGACGACGAGTTGGTAAAGTCTGACTCATAACAGAATCTGAAAGTCCTTTTTTGGCACTAGCCTCTTTTTTCTTCTTGAGAGTACTCTGTAAGATAAAAAATATATCAGTAAATAAAATGTATAATGCAAATGGCTGATCACTAGGGTGGTCCGAAAATGCATTACAAAAATTTTTTTTTGAATTTTTATGCAAAACGCTCGGAAATTTGTTCGAATCCACAAAAAAATGAATGCATTTTTTTCTTTTGAAAAAAAAAAAAATATATATTTAGAGGTGCCGCAAGCCCCGTGAAGTTTAACACGTATTTCCCATAAGAAAAAAATACGTTTTTGTAAATTTT
>WSXT02208818.1:0-17955 GCA_011762715.2 Neuroterus valhalla
ACCTGCTTTCTATGTCTGGAACAAAATTTGAATTTTATGCTGAAAAGATATCTGTAATTAACCAAAATTTTATGTATGAAAAATATTCTTAGATAATATGGATATTATAAATTCGCTGATATAGAATAAAACTCAAGAATTAATTTTGAAGCATAACTGTTTTATCATTTTCAAGCTCCAGCGGCATGGATACATAATAATGGATACATGGATAAATTAATCGACACGCGTGTTTCATTTATTTTGACAAACAGCTGAGTGTTAATTGTACACGATACATGCGATTGATGAAATAAAAATTTGGTGAACAAGCGTTTCCAGCCATTTTAGTTTTTGGACAATAGGGAAATTTATAACATGTCAGGCTATTTCTACCCACTACTTGTCGATGCTTGGGTAGAATGTTATCCACAAAAAAGTTATCAGTGTGGCCACATTGAAACGCACAACTTTTGGAAGAGAGAAAAAACGGCGAATGAAAATGAAACAAAAGGTTTCGAGAAAGTGATCGTAGAAGAAATCGGAGCATTGAAACAATTTGCTACAAAGAAGAAATTTGAGAGATTAAATTTTTTTCTCAAAAAGGCAAGCAATAATTCGTTTTGTGTAGAAATCATTTGAATATTTTCATTAAATAATTCTGTTATTTTATATCAACCGCATAGACCAATAAATTATTATAAACATTTGATTTACACACCAGTTTATCCCCATTATCCAGAAAATGTACGGTAATTTACAAAATTTCTGATCTTACGTAAGATTTCGGGGGGAGGGGGAGGTTGACCGAATCTTACGAAATCTCACATAGGGGGAGGAGGGGGATCTAAAGTGGATAAGAAACGTCTTACGAAATTTAAGTACGGCCCCTAAAAGAAATCATTTACTAACCGAATCGACTTTATCAACTCTGTTTACGTGGAAAATAAACTTTCGGGTGTATGGTGATTACTACTGCTCGAATGCTTATCCCAATTTTTGGAAGAAAATTTATCCTTGATTCATAGAAACAGCTCTAATAAAGATTAGAAAAAGACTGTGGCTCGCTGTCCAGTTCTATAGGATAAATTTGAATTTTGCGTGATGATATTGAGCAACTTGGGACACCATTATTGGATATGTACCAGAAATATTAAGTTATAATTTTTCCTTTGTATCAAAAAAATTAGTTCAATACGTATACAGAATTGCATGTCTCGAACATGTTAGGAAGCCTCTACTTCCAGGAATACCATTGAATTTGCTCACATTTCAAATTGATAAAGTTTCGAATTAATTTACTTAGGGCTCTATCGGCCTTAAGAAACACTCATTAACGTTTCTCCGTGTCTTCCATAGTTTCGACAGAAAATGGCAATTTTTCATTCTTCCAAGTGCGTTATCATGATTCAATCAAAAACTGTGCATCTTACTAAAAAAAATTGTCTGAACTATATTTGTAGATTTTTTTTTAATTGAATAATTTTGCTTCCTAAAATTCCTTTTTACCTTGCATAGTTTAAGCAAGAATGTGCATTTTTGATTTTCTAAAAAGCTTTTTTGATGGATAAAACAAGATCCGTTCCTCGAAAATAGCTAGCACAGGAAAAACAAAGTATGAATGGGACACTCGTTTTAGGGTACCAGCTACCTGCAACGCAAAGTACCCTAGGTAGTGTTCATGCTACCCAGTTGGGGTTCTGAGTCCCCGACAATTGGGGTACGGAATTTTTGACAGCTTTGTCGATCATACGCCATAGTCTGTATAGACATTGCAATCCGCTTGCGTATTCCCACCGAATAGAAGGCCCTTGTTTCACGTAATGCAATTAACACGCCATCTATATCTAAAGACCATGGCGTATATTGGAAACAGGACCTGTCACTAGTACCCCACATTTATCGAACCCTAGGGCAGGGTTCAGGGAACACCGCTCGAATTCTACCTGCAACAAAGTTTACCCTCAGGTTTTTACTGTGAGTTAACGAACTTGCCCTTTCTTTTTGTGCCTGAAAAAAGTGGGCCAAAGCCCAATAGAATATGATCATTTTTCGGAAGTTATTGAGTCCGCAGATTACGGATTACAGACTACAGACAGACAGTAAAAATCGTTTTTCCTGACTAAGAGAGTCCCAAAACGTGGAGACTTCAAGAAATCCGCGAAAATCGATTTTCACATAAAACCAATACCTTCTCATTCAGAATGAGAATGTCAGAATCTGCCTGCTTGGAAGGCAAATTCTCATCACGCGCTTCGTACGCGGCTCGCTTTTTTCGCAAGTTCGAGCGCGCGTTCGTCGCATAGTTTGTGTAGTTTTTCTATACATTTAATTTTTCCTTCTTTATTTTCGTTGATACGATTCAAACAAAAACTACGCGTCAATTTGGAAAATTAATGATAACAAACTTTAGAGCTACATATCCTGTTGAGTAATGATTTATAAGCCATTTGCAGTTATTCTTCTGGGTAATAACTTGTGTCTATTTTTTTTTAAACCTTGTGTCAATTGTTCGGGAAATCCATTTTTTTATTTGTAATTTTTTTTTCTTTTTTAGTAAAGCATAAAATACCCAGTCTTACCAAGGAAACGTTCTTTGCAGATTTTTAGATCATTTTTGGTGCACTCCACGTTCAGTAGAGAAGATTTCAAATCATCGCCTTTCAATAGAACGCTTTCGGTAAAAATTATTCTTTGATGAAACACAAAATTCGGAGTGGCTTCAACAAAGTAAAAAAGACATATATGAATAAATAATCGGTTTCGCATATCCACATATGCCAAGAAGACTATTCTTCTTGCTTTTCGAACGGTCAACTGTGACGTGCATTCTAAACTTATATACACCACCTCCTATTCCACGCATTCATTCTGGGAGCGCCTTATTCAGAGGCAGAGCGAGCAAGAATCTCGAGAGCAGCCAAGAACGCAAGTGGGGGTAGCGCGTTTCTTGGGAAACACTTCCCCCATCACCCCGAGAAACGCCTTATTGAGAGGCTGTACTGAATTTGAATTTTTATCCAAAATAGCTGGCTAACGAACTTGACCTTTAGTTTGCGAAGTTCAAGGAGTCTACGCAAGGCCAATCCGATAGATTAACTTTTTCAAAGTAATCGTGCATACATCCAGGTAAACAGACATACATATAGACAGACACATTCGTGAAAACCCCCTTCCTTTAGTTCGGAGGTTCTGAAAAAGTACTAAGTTTCTCAGAATTAATCATTCTGAAGGTGAAATGGCCTCAGAAAAAAAAGTGAGAGAGATAATGAATGACGTTTTTGAGAAATTGTAATGAGCTCAAGCCATAAGGTATAAAAACGTCACACAAGAGACGATACATCAGATAATCTTGATTCGGGTGCGGATGTATTTCTGCAACTCAGTAGATGAACTTTGAGAAAAAGGTGAATCATACAAATTTCCATTTGGCCCCGGCATCGAAATGTACAAGCAGTGGAGGGATGGCAACCTGCCTACATCATTTTCTCTTGCACCTCTAAAATTCTTCTTGCTTAGATCTATCACAGGAAATCCTTCAGAATAATACACTCGGTGATTCCCTATATTTATCACTGCGTTCATTGGACCATCACTAGCAATATCCTGGCCTTCTTTCGGATCAAGCGGGGTGAGTATCGATTCATATACTTCCTCTATGGTTCGGAAATAAAAAAAAATTTCCCTAGGTTTCGCTTGTCCAGATTGTAGCCAGGTAGGAAACGGTCCACCGCTGAATGACTGGAGAGTTCCCTTATACATAGACCCATCCTTCATTGTCACGATGATGTTTCCTGCAGGTAGAATATGCTTAGGTCCCGCTGCATCTGGTTTTGTAACAAGGAATATAAGTTAATGAGGTATATTTCCACCAGTACCCCCATCCCTTCTCATATGTCCCAACCCGTTTGTTAACAAGCGCACAGTTGTTCAAAATCCCAAAAAGCTGGCCAAAAATCAGAATCTCGATATTTCACTTCGTTCGAGTACCCATTTACGGTTTTCAGGGTCGTTGGTTTCGAAAATGAAATCAAAAATCAAAAATTCAGAATTGCGGACCCAAAATGGTGGACATTTTTCTAAAATTTTCCATGCATTCACTTGAAAATAAGTATAAAGGAGTTTTTAGGGTCGCTGATTTCGAAAATGGAGTGAAAAATGCAAAATTCGAAATGGCGGAATTTTTCTGAATATTTTTCATGCATTCACTTTAAAATAAGTATTAAGGGGTTTTTGGGGTCGCTGATTTCGAAGATAGAGTCAAAAATCCAAAATAGAAAATGCGGATATCTTCTAGGATTTGCCGTGAATTTACTCGAAAATAAGTATGGAGTGGTTTTTTGGGCGCTGATTTTGAAAATGAAGTCAAAAATCCAAAACTGATGATAGCGGACCCGAAATGGCGGCCATTTTTCTGAAAAACTACTTTCTTCAGAAAAATAACCGCCATTTTGGGCCACCATTTTGAATTTTCGACTTCATTTTTGGAATCAGCGACTCCAAATACCTTACATTAGTACTTGAACAAAGTGAAATATCGAGATTTTGATCTTTGGAAAGCTTTTAGAGATTTTGAACCACTGTGCCCTACACAAAAAAAAAAATTTTTAAGTAACGAATTCCTAAGAAATGGTAGAAAAAAGTGGGAGATGTATCAACGGATTCCGAAAATTGATGAAACAATTTAAATTTTCCCGTATCATATGTTACAGGATCTCTCGGGATCATAACTATTTCGAAACATTTAAAAAAAATACACAGAGAAAAAGTAATTTCGGCGCAAAATTAGATGTACAAAAAGTGTGCAAAATCTGAAAATCCTACATCTACGTATTCTGCATATCTCCATCAATATCCTCCATAGCTCCTATACACATTTGAGCACTTGCATAGAAAATAACAGGCACTTTTGTCGAGACGAGTTTTACGGGCCGTGACAGCATAACGTCGAACGCTTGAGCAATGTTGACTTTGCGTGTTCATAAAACAAAAATGGCGTGGTATATCCCTTTTTCCATTGGAAAAATTATGTAGGGGTGTAACCTTTATGAGAGTCAATGAAAATAACTCACGGAATCCAAAGTTCAATTTTTGATTTTCGGCCAGTTTTTCAGGCCCTTTGAACCGCTGTGAAGCGTAACGTAGCTGTTTGCTTGAACTAATCCAGTCTAACATAATCATTTAACTTCTCACAAAACAGTTAAGTTTGTAGCAGAATACCTGAATCACTCAAAAAATAACTCCTCAACCGAGAATACATTAACAACCAGTTTCACTACTATTGGAAATGACCGTTGTTATGAAAAAAAATTTTCCTTTTTCGGAACCCTCCAGGATGATTTTGATAACTTTTCGAATTTTCTCGAAAAATCGAGAATTCAAATTTTGGTCGCACAAAAAATAATGGAAAGTGAAAGACTCATTTTTTGGTCAAACTATGCAAGGTACATGAGAAGGATAGATGAACTAAACTTGTGCATCTAAAAAAGATCTTCAAAATCAGTAAAATTAACTTTTGAATAGGACAAATAGTTTTTGCTTCATTCATAAAAAACCATGAAATGAATTCATTTCAATCAGGAAAAATAACTATAAAAATGAAGTAATAAAATTTTGGAAAAAATTACTAAGGCTTACACAGAAGATTGATAGGGAAAAGTTATTCACCCAAAAAATATATGTAAATTTGTTATAATTTTTCCCATTGGACGCGTAGTTTTTGTTTCAATCGTCAAAAATGTTATAAAAAATGAAGAAATTGAATTTCTGGAAAAACTACACAACATATGGGAAGAATCATTGAACAAAACTTCTCTATCGCTTTGAACAAACGTTGATCAAGTACCCAGCAAGAGACAAGCAATGAGAATGTATTCGTTGTAGCCAGAGAAGCTTCAACAAGAGAGAATTCACACCCATCAAATAAAAGTAGTCGACATTTCGCTTTTGAGTTTTACAAGCTCTATATACAACTGTAAGGAGGTGCAAAGGACAAGCGCGTAGCACGAGGTGAGATTACCATCGAGCGCGAAGCGCGAGATCCAAAAGACGTGCGCCGTAGGCGCGCTCAAACTTGTGAGCGAAGCGAGCCACACGCGAAGCGCGCGATGAAAATATGCCCTCGCAGCGGGCAGATTTACAATAATTTCAATTCAAAATTATTAATAAAAATGTAAATATATTGAAGTTATAATGATATGTACATAATAATCATTTCATTATCATTCACTTTCAATATTTTTGAGAGTTTTTCATATAAATAATTCATTTAGAAATTAAATGCTGAATTCGTTTGGAGAATAGTTTACTCTCGTAACAATATATCTACATTTTTATCAATATCCTAGTTGATAGAATTCTCAAGGAATAAAAAAACTGTTCATCATTTTTGTATTCCCTCATCTGGGGATAATTGTTAATTGAAATAATTGTAAATAATTAAAAGAACGATAGGTAATTTGAAAAATTTACAATCATTTGAAAAAACTTAATGATGAGCAGAATCAAAAGTATAAGAGAGCCCCAATCAAGCACCATCTTCGTGCGTGGCCTATTCCGGTCCTAGCTCAACGAAGAAGGCGAGCAGCTTACCGCCGAGAACCGTGATCAGGGGGCTCCAACTCTCATAAGGCTGCGTGTTACCCAAAATTTTATTGGCGCCCTCCCGTTGAACTAGCTACTCCTCCTTATTCCACCGTCCCACCACTGCCCAACTCCGTACTGCATCGTCCCACCACCGTACTCTACTCCCACGTGATACGGGCTACCTGTGACCAGCTGTGAGGTGTGCGAGAGAGGTAGAAAAAGGAGGGGAGAAGAAACTCTAGCATGATTTCGCCAGAGTTGGAATCTCCTGACCGTGATCCTCGCCTTAACCTCAACTCAGATAGGATTGAACATTTTTAATCGTAATTCGGGAACCAATCGAGATTTTTCAAGATTCTTTGGCTTGAATTGAAGATGAAGTCTTAGGATCTATGTAATATAATTTCCAGATTTTCGCAACGATTTCCTTAGGTCATGCTACAAGTTGAAGTCGAGGTACGAAATTTTAGAAAATCTAGAATTTTTTTTAAAACTTATTACGGGCTGTATTCTCTTTCAGCAGATGAAAACAAAACCTGTTTGACATTACTAGACGTGAAATTATATTAGCTTTTCAACTGTTTTTTTTTTATTACTCTATAATTTTTTTGCTGAGTTATCGTCGTTCAAAGCCAGCAGTGATTTTTTATAGTGCTTTCGTCAATCAATCTCATAATTTCTGACGGTAGAGTACATCTATGAAAAAGAGTTCATTCTTCAACAAAGCCTTTTAAAGAAACTTTTTAAAAGATAAGTTCTTTTTCAATAGCAGAAGTGTTTGCTTATGGAGAAAGATAATTTGCTTCTGAAAAAGATGAATCCTCATCAGAACTGTTGAACCCTCATCCAAGAAATAAATTTAGAATGAGATAAATATTTGTTCGATAAAATATACAAATTTTAAACTATAGAGATGAACTTTGTACTCAAAAAGCGGGAACTTATCGAAATTGTTCGCGAAGTTTTTTTCTGGGATGCAGGTATGCGTTTCTGATATAAAATTATTGATATATTTTGAATGTGTGGAATAATATTTCCGTCTCTACTGGGTTTCCAGCCCAAGTCTCAAGATTTCTTTTTTACTCCTCGAACTTGTAGACAGCACCGAATTCACCAGAGGGCACGGTGGAACTAGTGCCCCAGGCTCCAGGGGACCGAGGGGCCCCTGACACCAGAAAATATTAAACAAGTTCACGTACTTTCAGCAAGTTCTATGAAATATTAGAAAAAATTGATAAGTCTTAGATGATTTTGTAAGAAAATTTGTTTTGTGATCCATATTTTAACATAGGTTCAAGCAATGATAAATTACAGCGAAGATTTATTATGTGGATAATTGTGAAATATAGGAAAAAAATTCATCCGGCGCTGCTTGTAGATGATTTACACTCTATAAGACTGAAAATCTTAAATCATAAAGTTTTTCCTTACCGTGTTCAGAATAATTCTCTCCAATGTTGTTTTTTTCAATCTAGTGGTATGTTTTAATGATATGAAATTTCCAATATACTTTCTTTTTCACATCTGAATCCGATTTTCTCATTTCATCGATAAATAGGGGAGAGTGGGGATAGGTGGTTATTAACCGTTGACTTTTTAGTAACATTTTACCCAAGTATCGTAATTTTTTTATGTGAAAAAGCATTGTTTATTTAGGGACTAACTTTCGAATTGAAAACCGAACGTGAGATGACAATAATGACGATTTGTAACAATTAAAACGACAACAACAATAATAATCATAATGATAAAATTAGCGATAAATATAATAATAATAAGAACAATTATATTTATAATAAAGAATATGATAATAACAATGATAATAAGAATATAATAATAATCATAACATTATTAATATCAATTACAATATTTATAACGATAATAATAACAAAAACAAACGTTTTTTCCGTTGAGCGACGTTTCGGTCGTTCAAGCCCACCTCTTTCTTTCGCGCACTTCCAGCAATATGCGCCTATGACCCACTTAGGATTTCTGCGCAAGCATCGCTGAAATTAGTTTTATCCTTGTACCCATCGTATAAAAGGTTCACTTTGAAAATGAGTATATACCCAGAGTTAATCACTGATCCACGTTCCCCACAAAAAATGATCCACCTATCCCCACTGATCATTAGCTAAGTGTAATTACTCTGATAATGAAACGGTTGAACATAACCTTAAAAGTTTTGCACGAATTATTAGTAATATGAATGTACTGACGTCGAGTATGCTGTTTATAGGTACAGACACGACGAAAAAAGAACGATGCACTTATACTAAAAAAGTGACAAGTTTCGAATTAGCCGATTTCAATCGCAAAAAATTTCCATCGTACATAACAACAACAAACGTCGCACGCATCGACATTTAGGAGTGGACCGATCACCCTCTGCGGAGCAATTAAATGGAGTGTAGAATGAGAGGAAACATGTGAGCCGTGACCGTGTCTCTTTCTAAATAAAGCTGATTGGTCGAGAGCATTTTAAATGAGTGGACCTCAAAGAAGCACAGGACCGTGCCTTATATCGCGAGTGCCCCAAAAATGTGACGTTTGTTGTTCCTGTGAAAGTTTATCATTTTATTCTGTTTAATATAAATTAATATGGAACATGGTAAAAGCCTGTGCGATTCTTAGGCGTTATGAAGACTTGTATACAGGTTCATGTTTCCATACGTAAGTAGAGTAATTAAATAGTAGAATAAAAAATGTCACAACGAAATCGCAACCTCGAAATATTCACATATGTAATATAAATTATTATTTTTTATCTCGTAGGAACATTGTCAATATCTGACACTTTTTACAATATTTTTGGTTTCCTTAAATGAGTCTGAGACTCCGAAGCCTGTACAAGATAGTTCTTTGTGCATGTATGTTTTCATCCAAAGGTTAAACAGAAAGCACTTTCAATCAAATCGTAAGAAGAATTTGAGGTTACCAAGTTTTTTTATAGGCCAAATGAAACGGGATATTTTGCAAGAATCTTTTTAAATTTTCAATTCATTATAACTACATATTTAGAGTCTACAGCCATACCGGTCATACCATGAAGTGCGAAGGGGATGCTCTTATGTTTATTCTTATGGCGTTTTCACTCGCACTCACACTTTCTTATGACCGGCATAAGAAGGCCCTTACTGTATTGTTTATATCAGTTTACAGACGAAATAACCCATGGGGAGCATTGAGGCACTGTGTGGGGCCCCTGATTCACTTGACACAGTCCATGGATAGATAAAGGGCGACCGACGGCTCAGATGTTTTTCCCTCTTTCTAATCCCCATTCCCATCATCCCTACAGCGTTATCGGTCCATTTCTATATGTCGATGGTTGCATGTTGCTACTTCCTTCAGGTAAAGTTAGGTTATAGGTAGGACTGCCAACCAACTTCGACGTTACGCAAAAACCCCTAGTGGTTTCAAAAATGTCACTAGTGATCCACCTATCCCCGTGATACACCTATATTCGTGATCCATCCATCTCCACTCTCCCCTACCAGTATATCCAAAACTAACAGGAGGGGAAATTATCTCATAAATCAAATACAAGTTTCCCTTCCAACGTGAAATTTCTATGAGCGCATGGATAAATAAAAGTTTCTCTCTTGAAAAAGATACTTCTTATTAACAACAACAAATTTCGGGTGAAACATGTTACAGTTGATATACTAACCAAGAATATTTGAATTCGAAACAGAAGAGATGTCGAGTTAACCAGAAAATAACTTAAATTTCAACCATATGGAAAAGTTAAATTCTTGACTAAAACGCATACACAGTATTATTTTGCTTTCCAAATTCTTTCCCTTTTTGGATTCGGGTTTTTGAATATAATGATATATTGCACTTACGATTGAAGTGGATGAACCCCACAGATAGAAGGAGTAGGATCGCCGCTGTGAGTTTCATTTCTCCGGAAAAAGGATCTTAACTGAGAAATCAGAGAAGTAGTCTTGATTCTCAAAGAAAAAATTGTAGCAGAAGGCAGATTATTATTAATGTAACATCTCGAAATGTTCCATTTGCTGTAAATATTTATCCTCCAACCTTCAGAATAATTCAAGATAACACTAGGAGTAAAAACTAAGATTGGAATCATTCTTCTTAACGCCATTTGTTCTATGTACGAAACTGCAAACAGAGATAAAAAAATAATATGCCCTAAAAGATCTCTTGCGTTTTCTGTAGGTGAAATTTTCGAACAATAAAATGATTCAAAGGCAAACATTGAAATAATGATATGGAAGCAGATTTTCTGAAATTTGTTGATCGTGTTATCTCAAGGAATGAACCTTCTGATATCTCTTTCGTAATTCAGGTTAAAATTATGCAGAAGGATAAACTGACGGCAGCGCCTGCTGTTGGCCGGGCATTGAAGCAACGATATATGTGTTGTGTATATGTACTGAATATGTATTGTATATATGTGACCGATTCTAAAAATAAATATAACGACTAAAAAAGTGGATAAACACAGTAAAAAACATATCACGATTCGAAAGCATGAATGATAATATATAAGGAACTGTCACTCACATCGACGTCAATGCTCGGAAGGAACCATGGACGTAAGAATTAACGGGACGGAGCACAAAGTCCCATCTTAGGCAAGCGGGCTGACTTGATAGATCGGGAGAAGTGAGGAATCCACACTCTCTTGGAGGGCGCCCTGACGACTCTTGATTGGCCCTGACTCACTTGGCTCACTGGACACGCTGAGAGCCCTCCAAGAAAGTGGGCAGGGCATGCGTGGTGTGCGTGGTTTTCCTTACTTACGCGCTGCCAGACCCCGCAGGTTTGTGCTCCGTCCTGTTAATTTCTATGTCCATAGAAAGAACCGGTTTATTGTTTTTGAACATATATCGAAGCACACGATCCCCTAGGTCGCGGATTTCCTTGTAGGTTAGGGGATCTAACAAATGCAGCCCTATCCGACTCTAAAAAAGATGGCCCGACCTTATTGCTAAGAGTTTTTATCTTACAATTTATGCCGCATGGTGGCGCTTTCCTCATGTGGTCCTGCTCTAACAGGTTTAACATACAGCTGCGTGGTGTTTTCAAACAGTAAAACTGTGAACAAAACTGAATTCAATATTGTACTATAGAAAAAAAGTGCAGCGCTCAAGTATTTGTTGATTTTAAAAATCAGCATAAGTGATTCCAAACTAAACTGATTTGGTGGACACGTGAAAATAAAATGGTGAAGTATATCGCTCCAAACTGTTTTTCGGAGTTTGACTCAACTCATTTCAACGGCGAGAAAATCCATTTTTTAGAGTGCCAAAAAATTGAGTCGCAGAATATCAAAGAGCGATGAATAGATAGAATTTTGTGATTAAAGAGGGACATTTTGTTTGTCAAAAATATTTTCTGGATGAAGAGATTCTTTTGAAGGAGGAAGTCAAAGATCCTGCTGGAAATGTTATAGCATCGGTAAGTATAAAATACATATAACTAAAAATTTATATTCATGAAGCACTCAATGTAAAAATTTTTTAAAAAATTATTAGGAGATATAATTTCAAGTTGTTATCACTCTTATTATTTACTTTTACTTTTACTTTTTATTACTTTTACTATTATCTAAAACTGTATATTGATACAAATGATTCCGGGAAACACACCTTCATAGTATTAAGATCACCGAAGTTACGAGAGTTTGAAAAAAAATGACTAATTTTAAATATCTACCAAGCTTTTTGAATTTTTCAAAAATCCTTAAAGGAATTTCCTCTTAACACCTGAGAGGGCAAATATCAGAATATCCATCAAGATTTCTTGGAACCGTTTGAATCTCTTGAATGATTTTACATGAAATCGCCGAATTATGGGGGATTTTTTTAAATTTGAAGAATACATTTTTTCGACATTCAATGATAATGAGCAAACGAGTAAATATAAGATACTTATATTTTTCTCTATTGATTCAAACTGATGTTATTCTACAGAAGACAATTGCTTTTTTAGGTTGAAATTTGGACATTCTAATTAAAGTAATAACAACTTGAAGTTATATCTCTTAATAATTTTTTCAAAAAATTTTCACATTGAGTGCTTCATAAATATAAATTTTCAGTTATACGTATTTTATACTTACCGATGCTATTAAATTTCCAGCAGGACCTTTAACTTCTTTCTTGAATCTCTTCATCCAGAAAATGTTTCTGACAAACAAAATGTCCCTCCTTAACCACAAAATTCTCTCTTCTTACCGCTTTTTGATATACTGCGACTATATTTTTGGCACTTCGGAAAAATGGATTTTCTCGCCGTTGCAAAGTGTTCCGGTGACCTGATTTTCTGGTAAAAACTCAAGAACTCAAACAAAAAAAGTACGATTTCGATTTAATTACTACTGTTGAGGTTTACTGGGTCGCTGATTCCGAAAATAAAAACAGAATTGCAAAATTCAACATGCTGGACACAAAATGGTGGACATTTTTCGTAAAAAGTGTTGCGATTTCGCTGAAATTCAGATGATTAAGGTTTTTCGGGTCGCTGATTCCGAAAATGGAATCCGGATTGCAAAATTCAGAATAGAGAACCCAAAATGGCGGTTATTTTTGTGAAGAATATTGCGATTTTGCTGAAATTCATATAACCAAGGTGTTTTGGGTCACTGATTCCGAAAATGAAATCAGAATTGCAAAATTCAAAATGGAGAATCCAGAATGGCGGAAATTTTTTTGCGAAAAGTGCTGCGATTTTGCTGAAATTCATATTACTGAAGTTTTTTGGGCCACTGATTCCAACAATGTAATAAAAATTGCAAAACGAAAAATGGCGGAAATTTTTCACGAAGAGTGTTGCGATTCCGCTGAAATTCATATTACCAAGGTTTTTTTGTGTTACTGATTTCGATAATAAATGTAGAATTTTCGAACTAAGTATTGTAAATTGGAAGGGGAAAAGCATTTCGTGAAAAATAATACTTTTTAGACGAAAATGGCGTATCATACGTTTATTTTTCAAGTAACGCAAAATTTACAAGGAAAGAAACATACCTTCTTGTATGACATTTCATATTTAATTCTCGTCAGTGTCTTTAAGAACGCTGTCTATGTCAGCATCTCCGAAGTCAAATCTGTCGTAACTCAGATGCGCAATAGCTTCGGGGAACAAACTTTTTCCTAGTTTGGGAGGAGTTTTCCTCAAACTAGAAATTAGTGGGTTCGAAAAAGCTAAGGAGTCGGAGAAAAATGTCTTCAATATTTTTTTCTCTCAAACATTTTCGGGAGTAATGATCGCGGTAATTTCGTGACTCCTGAGCTTCATCGGAGAGCTGTCCTATCGGAAAAATAGCCATTCCAACAATTCGCGAGCGATGGAGCAGTCCTTTGAGCACGGTTGTTGACATACCGTACCACGGATAGAATTTCATAAATAAATCTATAGTTCCGTTACAACTAAGGCGAAAAAACAACTTCACTCTGGAATCCTTTTCAGAAAAAATTATTATTAGCAAAAAATGTTTTTTATGGCTCCCTTTTTTTATTGATTAGTATCAATTGGTTTCTTGACAATATTCACTGCAGAAATTCAAATTAACTCAAAATGAACATCGTGTGCATAGTATTTGAATTTCTAACAGTTCCCAGGTACATACACAGAAAAAACCAGTGTCCATCACCCCCCATGGCGCTAATCCCCCAATATGTGCTATATGATTAGCTGTGGGTAATGCCGATAGTTCAACAATCCGTATACTTTCCCAAGAAAGGAAACGATAAAATCACTGCAGAATCTCGTAGGATGAAAAATAATTCCCTATGAGAAAAAATACAGTTGAAAAATAAAGCACGCGTATTCTGTCATTACCATTGCGGTCAAAAATTTAAAACAATGGTTGTTGTAAAATATCTTCCTAATGTGCATACTTTTCGGAACAATATCTATTTCGGTTTGCCTTTTTTTATTGAAAAATACAAAAACCACACCACTTTTTGTTCGGCGCTCGAAAGCGTGCATGTGTATCGTCTCCCGTGGGTCACGACAAACGGCACTTTTTAACGTTCACCATGGGCCAGGCGTTCAATCCTAATACCTGCTCTTTCGAATTTTAAAGCTCCAATGCTATCCATTGAAAAATATATAAAGCTTTACCTCGTACGGTCACTTCCGATTTTGGGGTCTTTGGCCAGAAAAATAGGCCGCCGGACCACTGAGCGTTGAAACGAGTTGAGTCATAACCCGAAAAACAGTTTGGAGCGATACACTTCACCATTTTATTTTCACGGATCCACCGAATCAGTTTTATTTGAAATCACATCATGCTGACAATTTTGAATTCAGTTTTGCTTACAGTTTTACTGTTTGAGGACGCCACGCAACTGTATAATAAAGCTGTCAGAGCAGGACCACATGCGAAAAGTGCCACCAAGCGGCAAAAATTAGAAGATAGAAACTCCTAGCAGTAAGGTGCGAAAGCGTCTCGGCTGGAAACGAGAGAGTCAGATAGGGCTAAACAAATGCGAACAAACCAGAAATCAAAAGGTCTGCCCAACGAAGAAATAAGAAGGAGACCTAACTCCCTTTTGCCACTTGGCAATGGAAACATTACCGTAAGTGGCAGACATGTCACTGTAAAGTTCTAAATTTTTGTGCGCGGATGGGCAGTTGTCCTCTCCCTATGCATTGAAAAGTATGCGAGTGAGAAAGTTTGACGAATATGACGTGAGTTAAAGAGGTTATGTTCGTTTGTTTTAATGCAGATGGCGAAATATTTCCTGTGCTGAATAAATTTGATGCATGCTTATAAATACGTAATTAACTAATTTTTAAACTGTGTCATCTCATAATAACTTTCAATGAAATTGTCATATTTTTCATATTTACGTTTCGAAGAACTTTAGACTTTTCAAGCAAGTTTTAATACTTACATTATTTCTTTATCATGTTACAAATTCAAAATGTACTTACAAATACTTTTCTAATCAAATTCTGTTCACACATTTCTCAAACAAGTGCTGAAAATACGGTTCATATATTTATTTCGTGTAATGATCAACAAAAGAACATAACCTCTCTTACTTACGTCAATTTGACAAACTTTCTTACTCGCACACTTTTCCAAGTATAGGAAGAGGACAACTGCGCACCTGCGTAAGAAAATTCAGGATCTTCCAGTGGATATGTCTGCCACTTCCGGTAGTGTTTCTTTTGTGCGTTTCGAAGGGCTTCCAACTGGCAGTTGGATCTCCTTATTGTTCCTCCGTGGTCTGTCCCTTAGAGCATATACTCCTGGAGAGAGCCTCGCGTGTAAAAAGTTGTGGCCGGTTCGGCGATTCGTAGTGAGTTAGAAAACTATGCTGTAGGATATGCTATCTCTCTCGTGGAGCAACGTGATTGGTTGATTCAATAACCTTTATTTAGATTGAAAAGTCAAACAGCCAATCAGATTGATGCGCGCGAGAGATAGCATATCCCACTGAATCATAGTCTGACTCTCACTTTGACACCAACTCTGCCATTGACTGGCTCACTCCAGGAGTATATGCTCTAAGGGTCTGCCCTGACCACGGTCGTATACTCAGGTCCAGGAGCTCTCGTGGTGGGGGATGTTCCCTAATTGAAGCTTCCGGTTCATTTAGAAAATCGCCACTTCCAGTGGTGGCGTAATAGTAGAGTGCTAAAAGTGGCCGTTAAATTTAAAATTTAAATTTAAAGAAATTAATTCGTTCTAGATATAATTAGTATTTGGAGAAATATGGATGAATCATTGAAAACAATAAAACCA
This sequence comes from Neuroterus valhalla, assembly GCA_011762715.2. Lineage (NCBI taxonomy): Eukaryota > Metazoa > Arthropoda > Insecta > Hymenoptera > Cynipidae > Neuroterus > Neuroterus valhalla. The sequence continues at coordinate 16,301 of WSXT02208818.1, forward strand.
AAATGAAGCTCTAAATTATATTATTCACAATCACTTCCATTTTTATGATATCTTCCTCTGGAAAATGATTTTCACAAACCCGCGCCTTCGAACGAAAAAAGTTTACGCCGGAAACACACGATTCTCATTTTTTCGTACGAAAATATCACTTGGCACTTTAAAAGTTGATCTTTTGCCTTCGAATCTTGACTGATTTTTCCAACCATTCGGCACAGAACAACTAAGCATTTTGCAGGTCTTTTTATTATTGTGTGGATTTTGCTGACACTTCGTCTTTGGAAATTTTCGGTTTACTTGGGTTAGACCGTGGGTTAGACGACCGTAGTATGTTCTGATTTTTAAATCCTGAATCACTCGACATTTACGCCACTACACTCAGTGGCCCGTTTGCGAAACTTTTTAGCTTACGTTGGGGAACATTCCCTACCTCGAAGGCTCCGGAACTGTGTATACTACCGTGGCCCTGACTGACGATGCAACGTCCTCCGCATTTCTATGGTCAGCGGAGTGAGGTACAAGGGTGATGAACCCGCAGCGCCTACAGTTGGCCGGGCATTATACTACGCTGAAAATAATAGTCATAATTCTTAGTTCCTGAAAAAAATATCAATGATCTTCCTGAAATAAGAAATTCAAACACCAATACCTTTACATTCCTTTTTTCCGTGTCGGATTTTATTTCTGCGTCTTATTTTCGAATGGTTCATAAATTTGATTTAAAAATTGACTTTGGTAAAGATGGAGCGCTCTATTCCTCCCATCATAGTTTTCCAAGTGAAAATAGAGTTCGGCATTACCATTATACGGAGTAAGTTCATACTGAATAAGGTATTAATAATTTTTCCTTTTTATGAAAAAAATAAGTGTAATGCGTATACAGAATTGCATATGTTCAAAAATGTTAGAATACCTCTACCTTTGCGTATACAGAATTCGGTTACATTTTAAATTACTAAAAGTTTCGAATTAATTTACTTAAGGCTCTATCGGCCATAAGAAACACATTCTCATTAATTACTCGCCCTTGAGATTGATATCTCGCATGAATTGGCTGGCAAATGGAATTCCTCTATGTTTAAAAATCATTATTACGATTAAAACGTAAAATATATGTCTTTTTGGAAAATAGGTAAAAATAATTTTTGGAACTTTTTGTGGTTAATGACTCTGCTCATTAACGTTTCTCCGAGTCTTCCATACTTTTGCAAGAGAATGGCAATTTTTTATTATAATTAATAAATTATCCTATTATTATTTCTGAATGTGCATTTTTAATTTTACAAGAAGCTCCCTCGATAGATGAAATCAGAACCAATGGTCAAAAATGTCTGGGTAACGAACTCGTCTTTCCTTTTTGTGCCCTTGAAAGAGTGGATCAAAGCCCAATCGAATATAATCATTTTTTCAGAAGTAATCGAGTCTACAGACTGCTATACACCTCGCGCGCTTCTCACGCGGCTCGCTTTACTCGCAAGATTGAGCGCCTAAGGCGCGCGTTCGTTGGATCTCGCGCTGCGCGCTCGACAATAAATGAACCTCACGCTCCGCACTCGGTCTTTGTAGTTCGCCCAATTTGTGTATACAGGGTGATCCTCAACTCATCATATTCCTTGTATGTGCCAATTCCTTGTGCAAAACTGAACAAAAAATTCTAG
>WSXT02208829.1:0-17954 GCA_011762715.2 Neuroterus valhalla
CTCCCCATTTGTTGTCAAATTTCCACGTTTTGACCCTCTGAACAAAAAAAAAAGGTATTTATGAATGTGTCATTCTGTATGTATTAATGTATGTATGTCTGGCTGGGCTGTAATAACTTCTGAAAAAATGAATCTATTATGTTAGTCTTTGGTAGACTCCTTTTGTGTCAAAAACTGAAAGTAAAGTTCGTTAGCCAGCTATTTTGGATAAAAACTCAAAAAGTTGGAGCATTTTCAAAATTTTTGAGACCATCTTTTTCCGAGATCCGAAAACTTTATTTACGGTTCTTTGTAGTATTTGAGAAGTCAAAAAATTTATCTCTGCGATTTTTTCAGATAAAAAAAAATTTCTAGAGTTATGGGATTATCAAAATACGAAAGGAAATAGATTACAAAATACAAGAATATGACGAAAATTGTGGACACAAATAGTACATTTTGAGGCCGTGCCGCACACGATACTTTTTGCCTCGAAAATATTAAAAATTAGCGTTTTTCAGTCACGTGAATGTAATTACATAACTGACATTTATATATATGAATACAAACGAAAGAAAGAAATGTCATTTATCACACACACACAAATGTGAACACGGCACTTGTTTGCTACATTTGCTACCGCGCCACCATCTTGAATCACGTGAGCTTATTTTCAGGCAGCTGATAGCCGAAAAAAGGACTGTGCATGCGCAGTAGTACTGCCTCAAAAAGTGCCATTTTTACAGTCGCAACACGGACTAAAAAACGCGAATTTTTTATGTTTGAGAGGCAAAAAAATATTTACGAATATGCAAATAATTACTTTTTGATGAGGCGCGTAGTTTTTGTTTTATCCTCATCACAAAATATTCGAAATCAAAAATAAATTTTTTGTCACATGACGAAAGAAAGAAAAAACGAATATACAAAAATTTTTCATTGCAAAAAGAGCTACAAGTGAGTAACCGATCGTTAAAATGACGCGAGGTACAAAAAAAGAATTAGAGAACAAAAGTTTTTAGCCCACCAAAGTTTTTGTTATAACCGTAAAACTGAAATAAATGATAAAAAATAGAATTTATGACAAAAAGTTCGCCACCTGAAAATGTGCTACGAATTTTTACACACTCATCATGAGAAGCTATTGGTTTTATGCGAAAATCGACTCTCGTAAATATAATGAAATCTCCACTAGTGAGCAACAATGATTAAACACTATTATTCACCAGAATTAACTATTGACTTACCGAAAACGCCACATTAAGCGACTTGTAGAGAGCATCGACGATTTTCTGATTCATTTTTGGTGGCGGTGGACGTTGTTTCTTTGCCTCTTCTCTAACTTTTCGTTTCTCGTAGCTTAGAGGCCTTAAAAAAAAGTAAAAAGAATAAATGATAAGCTTGGGGGAAACTCTGACTTAGTAGTAATAAATCAAGAAAACTTAGATCAAGCATTCATTTTGAAGAATTAAACATTCTTGAAATTTTAGAAATGAACTTACTTTCCCGAGTTTTCGTAATCCTTTGTTGCGATCAGAATATGTGCCGGATGAATTTTTTCGCTCACGATTTTTTCCTCGCTCGACAGTGTGTCAATGACTTTCGCAACTGTTACTGAGTTTGGCTTCAGAAATCCTAGGTTGTGAATTCTCTGCAAATTTTCTAGAAGTGTAACATAATCCATTGACACTATCAGTGCATTCCATACCTAGAAGAGGAAAATATATAATTAGTTTCACTCAATTATTAGCTTGAATGCTTGCATAATGTGCGGGAATGAATGAATTCAAGAAATTTATACTTCTTCAGATTTTAGTAAATGCCCCGGGATGTGGTCTAGAGTGAATTTGTTCGTTTCTACTAAAACACCTGCTCGAACTTCGTCTTCACAATGTTTGAAATCTTCGATGCCCTCCAAATACTTGATTATCTCAACCGCTTTTGGATGTTTAGAAATGGCGGGATCATCTGCATCACCGTACTTTTTCTTCAGTTCTCTAAGACCGTTCATCACATAACAGAATATCATGTTCTTGACTGTTGAAAAAAAAAGAATGTTAGTGTTTCAAACATTGGAACACGGATATATAGCATTTTACTTTAAGGGAAAATTCTTCCAGTATATAAACAGTTAAACCTTTGTCCACTGCCACTCAAAAAGTCCCAAATAAATATTTGTTACACATCACTTATCAACGTAAAATTGAGACCCACAGGTCAAAAACTTTCATAATAAAATATTTGTAAGTACACGCAATCTCTCTATTTGTAAAACATATTGATAACTTTTGGAAAATAAGAGAAAACAAAACACACCAATTCCAGTTTCAGGAATTTGTTCGAGTTGTGCTTTATCTTCTATTTTAGCGCCAGCAGGTATGTGGGAAAGTTTTAGAATGTCCTTGTGCTTCCACCCGTATCTGCTTTTATACCGAGTGACACACTCGGCCAGTTCTAAATGATTTTTAGAATTGTACCATTCCTGAACAGCCTTCTTCCACCCATGACCCCAGCCATGTTTCTTTTCGCTCTTTTTGGCGATCTGATCAGCGAATTTGATGAATAACAGAAAGTGTTGTGGTGCTGCGCAAATCGTTTTCACTTTAGAATAAGCCAAATGACGTAACTTTTCACTTTTGTTCTGCCGGGCACAGACGGCTAGTGCAAAAACTAGGGTTTCGAAATTCTGCACAAGGTTTTTTTCCTTATTAAACACCTGGTTAAAAAAAAAGAATATGAGAATTTTTCTCATTAAAGCACGTAATTTGAATTCAAAAATTTCTTACGGTTTCTATTATTTCCACGGGTTTGGTTTCAGTGTTTTTATTTATCGCCATTTCTTCTATAGATGGGACACGCTCGGTTGAATAGTATTGGTGCACAAACCAATTTCCTGGTTGATACTCGGTATGCTCTTTACCTATGTATAGATATCTTATCATTCTTGTTTCAGCATCATTATCCTTAGCATCGTTATCCTTAGCATCATTATCCTTAGCATCATCTGTTGACTTTTTTGCATTCATTTTGAAAAATCCTAGCTGAAATTCGAACACAATTTCAGGCCTCCTGAATTTGCACTTTTAGCATGGAGAATAGACGTAAGGCCACGCAGGACCAGAATATTTTCACAAAAATAAATGTCGCTGAAGTTAGGAACATTTATTGACAAAAATATAAATTGAATCTTTTAAATCACGGAAATAAATTTTGTAACGAAAAAATAAAGTCATCAACGTACATGCATACATATTTTATCAATATTAATTTTTCCCCAAAAAACTCAACAAAAATTTAGGATAATCTTCAGAGCTTTACAATTTTACTTCAGTTTTTCGGTGTCCATAAAAATAAGATTTTTTTTATCCACCTAAATTACAAATTTAGGACGGAGAATAAATAGAATCACATTAAATTGTTTGTCGACCAAGAATAATTGTAGACTCTCTTCAATAACTTCTTGTAGAATTTTCAATCGTTAGAAATGTTTTTGAGATTTAATTTCTAGCTGGGGGAAATTTTCTTTCTGATTTCTTGATGGGATTTCTTATCCAAATGAAAATAAGGTTTACAAGTAAGAATACACTATTTTATAACTTACTCTGGGCGAGTAGAGAATTATTTTTTGATGGGATATCATTATTATACTAGCAGCCTTTCTTGAACGATTGTTTATACTATTAGTAGATCTGCTACAGAAATGGGACATTATATTATCATAACGGACAAAAATATTTTTACGTGGATAAATGAAAACAATATTTAGTATACTAAATGCAGAAATGGAATTTCTTATGCAGTCGAAAGTATAGAATTTATGAGCAAATATACGAGAATAATTTTTACTGCAATCTTCCACTTAGATCGGGGGCTGCTTGAACTAACAGATACGTAAAGCAACCATATCGTTTCTCTCATTGATTTGAGTATTTTTTAAATTTTTACACAAAACTAGAATAATTCTACTTTTCAAAATTGTAAGATTTAATTTATTATCCAACTCCAAAAAAAAAAAAAAAAACAGATTTCCAACAATATAGTTCATCTTTCAACCAATGTGATGAATTTTCAAATAACATTATGAATCTTCAACCAGAACAGTTAAATTTCATATTCATATTCTATATTTCCATATAGAAACAATCATTTTTTAAGAAAGAATATAATGTTTTAACAAAATAGTCGAATTTCAAAGGGGAAAAATAAGCTTTTTCAAACAAAAATGGAACAGTAACATTTTTAGTTTAAAAACGCAATTTTAAATCGAGTATAAGTGTTCTATACTAAAAAAAAGAATCTTCAACTGAAGGAGTTGAGTTTTCCAACAGATAAATTTACTTTTACTGAAAAAGATTATTAAATGAAAATTTGATTACTCAAATTAGAAATTGAAAAAAAATGTTTGACTAAACAAATAGATTTTTAAGAGAAACTATAGAATTTTCAATAGGAAGAAGTTAAATTTTCAGTTGAAAAAATTACTTATAACAAAAGAAACTATCTTTCAACAAAGAAACAAAAACTGTCAAACAAATTATCACATTCATGCACAAAATGACGAAGAATCAAATAAAATTGAAAATTATTAACTGGAGTAGTTGAATTTTAAACCAGAAAGACGAATGTTCAACTGAAATGATGAAGATTTAACTAGAATAGTTCAATTTTTGACAAAAAATACAAGTTTTCAACACATGGAATAGACATTTTTGGCTTGAAAAATTATTTTTAAACCAAACGTAAGAGTTTTCAACGAGATGAATGTTCAACTAAAATGAAAAATATTTGACTGTATAACTTGAATTGTTAGCCGTAAAGAAGAATTTTTGAAGAAGAATATTAACTTCCGAAGAAAAAGATGATTTTATACAAAAAATCGATTTTTCAATCAAATATGTAAAGTTTCAACGAGATAATTGAATTTTTAATTCAATAAGACGAATTTTCACCGAAATGTCGAATTTTGAACTAGAAAAGATCAATTTCTCAGTAAAAATGAAACAGTTGAATTTTCAGTTGAAGTAATTGATTTTCAACCAAACTGGTAAATTTTCAGGTATAATGATGAATGTTCAAATGAATAGATGTATTTTAAGCAAAAAGAGAAATTTTTGACCAAAAAGATTAATTTTCTACAGAAAAGGCAAATTTTCCACGAAGTTCATTCTCAAAGAAATAGTCTAATTCCCAAATTAAAAAATCAACGTTCAACTAAATACTCGAATTTCCACCAAAAAGATGAATTGTTTTTAACCAAGTAGTTACGATTTCAACCAGAGGTGAATTTTGAATCGAAATGATGCAACTTTAACAATAAAGTTTGACTTTCAACAAACAAGTTCAAATTCCAAACAAGTAGTTGATTTTTTAACAAAAAAAAAGATGAATTTGCAATTAACACTGTAAACAAGCTATCTATCATAATTCAGGGATATTTCTTCTTCGGAATACTATTTTTACTCTAAATACTGCTTTAAGTATTTTATTTATTTAAAATTAAGAAGAGGGATTTTTAAAATCGCGATGACCTGTCCCAAGTCAGACGAATAAGGAAAAGCAAATAAAACGTGATAAATACATTTTTTTTTGAAAAAATGAAGATAATTATTCTTCTGTAGGTTTTGGCTATAAATCTCACAGAGCAACAAATTTGCAAAACGCTTTTCTTATAATGGAAAAAGCAGAAATTCTTCCTCTCATCACGTATATATTGGAACATTTTGAGAATCAGAATAAAGGAGCGTTAAATTCTTTAAATCAAATAATAAGATATCTTTCTGATTCATAAAAGGAAAGCGGTCATTTCTCGTATTTCTTCGGTAGCATTTTTAATAGTCTACGTTGAGTCAAGTAAATTCCCGGGTTTTTCCCGGCCGAAAAATTCCCGGTTTCCCGGTCAAGTCGCCACCCTGATTATACTCTAGGCCCAAGAGGTCTACTTGAGGATAAAATTCTCAAATTGCTTGAATATTGAGACCAAACGTTAACACTCTTTAGGTCAACGGTATTGGCACCGTGCAAATCTACTGGCGCCCTCACTTTGACGGACGCTCCCATGTTAAATCTTATGGAGCATAAGTTAGTACCGTGACGGCCACGGTCCCTATTGCGGGACACTGCCATAAGAATACGTGTAAAATTCGACGGCAGCGCCAGCCCTCCCCTCCAACCGCCTGCGCATAGCGAATGTATGTTACAGGCAAAGAGTATAATCCAGGCATTCTATAGAATACCTGATCATTCAATCAAAGCATGAAATGAACTGTTTTTTATACGCTTTGACAGGGTGTTCTAAAGAATGCCTAGTCATTCTATAGAATGACGAGCGCTTCTTAAGCTTCTAGTAATATTCTTATACCACCGATTCAATTCGTTGAGCATACGGTCTGTTCCTCCATGACCAGTAGAAACATGACAATCAGTTTCTTGAACATTTAAAACGTCGTAGTGTTCAAGCAACCAATAACAACGAGGAGTTTTCTTATAGTCACCGGACTGAGCAGCTTTAACTTCTTGAATCAATTTATGCATCTTGTCATCACTCAAAGAAAAGCTATTCGTGCTCTTGGGCTCACTTTCAATTTTTTCTTTAGAACGCACCTCCATTATTTCTTTTCTTTCGTTAGCCATAGTGTAAGCGAAAGCACTGTCAAAACACTGTAGAACTCTGCGTAGAATCAACGAGGTACATAGGGTTTGAGAGACCGCTACACACTGACTTGAAAACATAAACACAGGTGTACTAGACGTTTCATTCCTTGAATGACTACAGAGCCTTCGTCATTCTATAGAATGCCTAGGCAAAGTATAAAATATGAGTTCATTTTATACTTTGACTAAAATGGCCAGGCATTCTATAGAATGTTTGGTCATTCTATACAATGCCGAATTAACACTTTGCCTGTAACATATATAATCCGGTTGTATTGTGTTCAATTGACAAAAATTATTTATCTATCAGAATAATAGGTGTTATGCTTGATTTGCAAGAGTTTCCCGACGACCTGTGCAAATTATCATTTGAACTTTGCGGTTTCTGGTTGAAAAGAATTACAAAAAGAACACATACAATAATTGGTCTTCCAAAAAAATGTCCAGCAAACTATCACGTGTGTGATAAGTTGTAAGTTAGAAAAAAGATCAGTGATGTCAATATTTGCATTAAAATTAATAACATTCCTGAGGCCAAAACCGAAGTTTTTGAGATCCTTTTAATGCTTTCCCTTAAAATTTTAGAATCAACAGTCAATTTACAAATGAACATAATTTGAAAAAGTATATTTTAGAAATGAAAAGCAAATCGAAAAATTGTTCTTATCAAGTCTTCGAACTAAAATCATTTTTTTCTTTGTTCAAGAAACTAAAATTATATAAATTTCAAAACTAAGAATTACCTTATACTGTAATCAACATAATTTAATGCTTTTAACTATTCTCCGGAAAAGCTCGAGCTCCATCATATCGAGTACGTTAAGAGAGGAGGCCAGGAGGGAGAAGAACTAATCATAAACAATGAAAAATATGCAGATGAGAAGAATCGACCAATAGAAAGATAAAATTCACACGATCTTATCTCGCTTTTTTTACAATTATAAATGTGTAACTGCAAGAGTTTAACAAAGCGGGTACAAAGATAAACCCGACTGAAATTGGAAAAAAAGGATAACATAAAAAAATGCTGCGATTGGTTTAGATTTCAAATTGCGTGGTAGGGCATCATAACCTGGCAATCATTTTCTCAATTTTCACCTAGGTAGACAAAAAGAATGAGAAGTGAGTGAAAATTCGAAATGATTCTGGTTAATCGTTATTTTGAACACACAGAATGATATTCCAGTACTTGTTAACAGCAATAACTTGCAAAATGCGAAATAAAAACAAGGAAATGCAAACCTTTCACCCCTTTAATGTTGAGAGACGACACAGCAAAATACACTAATGCAGGCAACCACACACTTCCTCACTCACACGCTCGCACACAGCAAACCAGAAAAATTCACCAGCCTCAGCTACGACTATCTTCAGGAGATGTCGCTAGTTGACTCAGAACCAGGGATGTGCAGTTACGCGTAACTGGAGCTTTTTGCCGTAAAATACCTAAGTGAAGTATTTTACGTGGAAAACTGGTAAAATACCTAGTAAATTACGTGCCAACATGGCGGGCCTGTAGAGCTGTGTATAACCTCCCTTTTTTGAATTTCTAGTGCCGGCATTCGTGGGAGTTTTCTCGGATGCCAATATTGTTGATTAATAGTAATAATGTCAACTAAAACTAAACAGAAACAAAAAACCATTCCGGGCTTCCATACATTCCATGGAATGAGCTTAACTTTAGAGGTCTACAAGTGAATGAAAATAATAAAAATCATCGAAATGTAGCGCAATGTTTATTTTGTAACAAAATATTAAAGGATGTTGCTCATAAGCTGCTTCTGAGACACAGGTATGTAAATAGTTGTGAAATGTTATTATTGTTATCCATTTTGATATTTGTAATCAACAAGTATTTTGATATAATTTTTTGAAAACACCAGTGATTTATTCTAACCTGAAAATCCTTCGTAATTTGCAGTCCTTTATTCCATTTATGTCTATGTTTCTATTATTATGGAATATTGATCAATTTATTATTTAATATCTGAAAAGCTCTTCATATGTTTTCATATTCAGTTCTGGAAAAATTTACACCTAATCCACCTAATGATCTCTTGCAGTATTTTGTAGCACTTTATGTCAACCTAAGCATTCGGCCATGCTTTTCCCATTTTCTTTTTAAACCTGAAAGTTAATTCATTGTATAGCTATCATGTTTTGGCCTACCGCCTCTGCTCATGCTCATATTTTTCAAATTCAAACGATGAAAGCATCTAGTTGTTCTAGGTAATTACCAGTTTTTGAGGTTATGTTTGTGGAGGGAAACGGGGAATCCGCAGAACGCGAAGTCCCATATACGCGTAATTTACATCGTGTAGGAAACTGGCCACGTAAAATACCTAGTAATTTACCTTAAAAAATTACGTAACATACCCAGGGTATTTTACTTACCCATCCCTGCTCAGAACCGCCTTTTACCAAAGTTAACATCTTTGCTTCACTCTTATGGCCCTCAGCCCAGAGCTGGGAACGTATAATACTCCAGGTAATATACGTGGTTTTCTACGCGTACATTGCTACGTATATTACGTATTAAATGCAAAATCATTAATCTCGTCCAGGGTGTGAACATCGAATCTCCTCTCACTAAAAGCACGAATAAAACGCATCTATCAGCATGACGTTTTCCAATGTGTGGTTGCATGCATTGTGAATTGTGATACGATTATTAAGTATCTAAAACTTACGAACAAATATACATATTATCCAATTTCGATTACCTAATTTTTTGCGCAGATTTGCTTAACATGAATGGTTGTTTTTTTTTTAAGCACATCTTTAATTAATTATAAGTATTCTAATTTGTAAATTATGTTTAGATATAATTCTTAATTTCTTCAGCATTAGCATTTCAAAGAAAGTCAGGAAGATTTCAAAGGATACAATATTATTTGTAATATTATATACATTGTATTATATCATATCATCATATTTTACATTCCGGTTTTGAATTCGTATATTCCAGGCACATCCTGGTTTGTAAATAGGCATGATGACTTTTCAAATTCCCAGTTGAATTTATAGTCTTGATAGACAAGTTGAAGGCAAAATTATAAATTATAAAAAATATTGCAATTATAAAGAATGTAATTAAAATTGAGTTACGTTATTATGGAGTGGTCAGTTGGTCGTGGGGGCTAAAGCATGAGCTTTGGACACACAGTACTGTCTGGTTGTGGGTTCGATTCCCGCCTCGCACTCTGGAAGAGCTTCGGCGGGCCACGGAGAGTCGTGAGCTCGGTACCTCTAGAGTTCTTTAAGTTCTCCAAGTATTAAGTAGCTGTTGCTCTTGGCGGTTCGGAACCCACCGTAAACTGTAGGTCCCTCTCACCCCTGAGTTAGTGGTGAGGTGTGCAAAAAGGAATAGAGAGAAGGTTATGCCGAGACTCTCAAACCCGTAACAGGGAGAGAGTATAAACAAATATACCGAGTTACGTTATTATGTCCTTTATTTCATTTTATTGCTGCCTCAACGTTCACAAATGAATTATATTTTAATAAAAATGTAAAGGTGCAATGAAATCATTTCATGTGATAAATAATAATTATTATTGAAATAATGAAGAATTTTTCACACACCTGTGGCTTTGCAATCGATTCAAACTTTTTAAAATAATTTTTATTGCAAAACAACATTTTGTAACTGTTTTCTTATCTTCTTTTTACCGCTTAAAAAATGAATCGCCCCATGGAATTGTACTGTGATATTGAGTATTTTTTCCTTTTCCAGGTATGATTATATGTATATTAAAAAATAATTATTATGTATCATATATGCTAATCCCTTTATCCAAATTATTTAGAAAAATAATAAATCAATTTAAAAGGTTAGGTTCGCCATGTGCATGTGTGATTTTTCAGGCTGGCCATCTTGGGACTTGGGAACGTAATTTACTGAGTTTTCTACGCTTTTTGACGTATATCACATATAAAACGTATATTACGTAAAAAACTCCCGAGTTACGTGTATATCTTTGCGTGTAACTAACTACCCTGCCTCAGCCTCGGTCCCTCACGCCCTTGCTTTCGATTTAAAATTTTTAATATTACGATTTAAATAAAATTAAAATTATAGGTAATCATAACTAGTATTATTAAACCTCGAAAACGTAAAACCAGAATGATGCGGTTAAAAATAATTGTGAATTTGAAGAATTATATCAGCAGGGTCCTAAGGGTTATAGATCCCCTCTTGAACAGAGATTAATTTAGTGATTATGTGTCTAGTGACCTATCTATTCAACTGAATGATTACGAAATAAAATTTAGTAGGTTCGGGTGTTAGAATCGCTTAGAAATAATGATTTTTCATTCTGCTCACGGTAAATTATTAATAATTAATTCATGGTTCTAAGATCCTTAGTTTTGAATTTTAAAAAAATACAATGCGCAAGAAGACTTCCGAATAATTCAATCTTCCCGCAATTGCAGTGCTTCTAACCATCACTGTATGCGCACGACAAATTGACGTCCATCTTCCTTTTCCCTAGCCATTTTCCAAAAACGCCGAAAAAAACGTATGGATATATCACGGAGTAGGTATACTAGGTACAACTAGGTATCGTGGCATTTATGTACACAGTGCACAGAGAAGAAAAGTTGCAAAAGTTGCAAAAAAGTTGCAAATTGTCAACAATGACGGATTGGTTTATTTTAAAAATAAACCGCTTCGGCGAGTTGAGTGATCTGGGTGAAAAGAAAGAATTATTAACAGAAATCAGGATTAAATTATTGAGCCTGTCTAACCGTGAATTGGAACCGGTGGCTGGAAATTTGGATCTTGGGAAGCTATTTTCACAACTAACCTCACACGACAGGTACAATGACTTCGCTTATTTAATTTCTAAATTATTGCAGTGCCGGGTTAATGTAGTATTTTTAGATTTCAGTACCGATTTTTTATATTAGCAAATTGATTATGTTGTTGCTTCTCACTTTAAGTAACGTAATGTTTGAGATTGAATAAAAATATCCAAGATGCCATATTCCGGTCTCGATTCCGGCATCAGCACGTTTTACTTGTTTTACTAAATATTTTACACAAATACGATACATTCTCCATGGTGATATATTCTTGAAAGTTACCATTTTTTCGTATTTTTTAGTTTATGATACACAAAATGTTGAAATCTTGTAAATGATATTGTTTTCCGTACAAAAAATTAGGATCCAGTTTTCAAAATTTCATTAGCATTTTTGAAGTTGCAGTCTTGTTTCAACATTTTCAGATCATTTAACTTTATACCTTGTCGCCAAATTGATAAAAATGCATCTATAAAATGAGTCTAAGGAACTTACTAACTTGCAATAGTTTCAAAGATGTTTGTATTTTGAAAAATTGTAAAAAACTTTTTTTTAGGCGGATATTTTTTACGGAATTGCAAAAAAATCATTTGAATAGGGGTCAATTGTTGTAGAATGGTAATAAATTTTGGAAGGATAATGAATAAATCTAATTATACGAAAAAATTGAATACGCTTTGAATTTTAAGTTCTTTCAGAAAAACATTGTTTCGAATAGTACAATAAATATTTCTCGTAAATATATGCAAGACAAGATCATTCAGGTTCTGCATTCGCCTTTTTATATGAATTCGGAAATTACTCATTGTATTAGTCCTCTAAAAGTTAGTAAAAAATGCCGATAATTGCTCAATTTTTCATTAACATACAATTTCAATTCATTATGTTTTAGTGCTTTTCTTGAAGAATTATGCGAAGTCATGAAAATAGTCATCATAGCATTAGAACCCGGAGATGTGCACCAGCGTTACCCAAGGGAGGTTTTCCAATTCATAACTCACTCTGACGTCCTTATCAAGAAACTCGTCTTGGAAGAATTGCTCCGAACGGCATCCTGCCCCTCCAAGTTACCACAATTACTCAAGGATACAGATCTGCTCGTAGCCGTAGTAGAAAGAGTCGCAGATGAAGATTTGTCAGTAGCCAAATATGCAATGTCAATCCTGAAAAAAATTGGAGAAACGTCCGAGGGCCTACAGGTTCTCTACTCAGGTACTTTGCTGAGAACCATAGCCAGGCTTCTGTCTAAGAATGACATCATTAGCTTCCGAGTGTACGATATTATAACCGATATATCTAAAAGTACAAAAATCGGCTTGGAAGCTTCCGTGAAATCAGGATTCCTTCACAGCCTAATAACAATTTTAGAAAACGAGGATGAACTTCTTCATCTCAACGTTCTAGAAGCAATGACGGGTTTGGCTGTGACTGAAGAAGGATTAAATTTTCTCGAGCAGCAAGATGTCCTTAGAAAACTTGCTCACAAAATCGCCCGCGCTAATGAAACTCCTCTTTCAAACCTCTTAATTCCTGGTCTGATGAAGTTTTTCGGCCACGTGGCTCGCTTCCGTCCCAACGAGATGTTTTCCAAATATCCAGTTGTAGTCTCTGCTCTTTTTGAAGTCCTCGAAAGTGCCGATCAGACTATACTAGCATCTGCTTTGGATACCTTAGGTCACATCGCCACAACTGTGGAAGGCAAATACGCTTTGCAAGATCTTGGAGACAATATGTCAAGTGCTTTGAAAAGAATCGCAGAAGTTATCAAGAAAATGCCCACAGATCTCAGGGTACGTGGTTTGAATAACCTCGCCTGCATTCTAGACGTGAAGAAATCTGAGCAAGACAACAGAATACTTTCTCTAACTAAATCCTGGTTTGATTTGTTGTGCGAAGATCCGTTGAAAATGGTAGTTTATTTATGTAAGCAACCATTCGCTGACATTAGACAAGCAAGTTTAGAACTTCTTGCTGTTCTTGCATCTCAAGTTTGGGGTCAGGAATACATAGCCGCGTTCCCAGGCTTGGTGGAGTTTTTGCTGGACAGAAATATAGAGAGCTTTAAGGAGTGCAAGGAGGCTAAGTACGACGTTGTGAGGAATCTTTCTAACGCCGTCTCTGATATTTTTGATGCGAACACCATGCAGAGATTCAAACAGTTCGTAAACCAAGGACCAATGTACGTCGAAACTCAGATTGAAGTGGCGACTGAAAATGCAGCTTAGTGTACTGTACGTAGTTTCTTTTTCAATTCATGTCATTTAACGAGAGACTGATATTTCTTGGGGGGACCAAAATAGCTAATGTTGCTACGTCGTCTAGACAATGTGTGCCCATCCATTATTAAAAACTGGGATGATCAGAGATGTTATTCCGGAGAAGAGTCTTTTAATATTTGCAAAGTTTGTCCTCAGGAAATGAATATTTGTTTTTAAATGTTGTAAGTAAACTAATTCAGATTCGATTAGGCTTTTATTCTATCTCGAAATAGATTCCTCTGAAGGAAGAAGCGTAGATGAATTAGTGAACATACTTCAAACTTTAACACGATGATATCTGATCCTGGTCAAGTGATTCAACTTTGTTATATCAGTGCTGTCTTAATATTAAAAAAAAATCTGTTTCATTTCCATGAGTAAATTTTCTGCGAAAGTCATAGTTTAGACAGCATCACACAGTTTAATTACATAAATTGCTCCTTTTTTATTTATAAACGAGTATTTCATTAATTTTTCATTGCATTATTCATACAGTTCCTTCCTTTTAGAAGTTTTTCAAATTAATTTCCATTTGACATATTAAAATAGAAATGCAGATTGAAAATATGTATGGAAATAATCTTTGAAAACAGATCTATGTTCAAGTAAAAGTTAACGGAGATGGAAAAACATTCGTAGAATTGGAATAATCACTCATTATTTTCGTTTCTCTACTGCAATCCATGTCAAACTATCGTCGAGAAAAATTAAAACAGGTATCGAAAATTACCTCAACATTATCTTAAGGTTTTTACGTAAGACATCAATACTATTTTATATTGCATATCCTTTTGCTACTCCATAGGCATCCAGTTTGTCTAATATGTGATTCATTGATGTTTAGGGACTATGAATAAATACGAGTAATACGAAGAAAAATAATTTATTTATCTTAATCCTAGTAAAACATATAAAATAAGAGAGGACACATATTTGAACAATTCTCATTAAATTTAGAAACGATCGTGTTCGTTGAAAATCAGTACGACTTACTTCCAGTATTGCATTAGTTTGGATTCATAAAAAAAAATGTGAATCTTAATGAAGTGTTCACTGTTTTGTAAATACTTTAATATAATGATTCGATAATAATTTTACAGTGTCTATCTCTATTGGAAAGCCTTAGTTAGAAGAAATAACAATTTTATAGTATAATAGATAAACTGACCAATTAGGTGGATGAAAATACAGTAGTAATCGAAGAAATATGAAAAAATGGACTATAAAACAAATGATAAGAGCGAGAGAGTATCTTAGAGCTTGAGGGAATTTATTTGTTCGTTTATTGAATGCGCTTCCGTTTCTTGGGCGATAAAATTTTTAGCATACTGACTACTGGAGCTTCGAAAGAAACCGAAACAATAAACGATATAAGGTATGAAGCAACGACTTGTCCAAAAAACGTTATTGCCTGTAAATGAAAAAAAACATAGTGAATTGAAACAAATTCTAATTATTCAAAAAGATGATCAGCTCCATAATTTTCAAAATAATGTACAAAGAGTTGAATTATATTTTCCAGGATGGTCACTAGATCCGGAAATCAGGAAACGACAATGCATTTATTTCTTACCCTGAGTTTTTCTAATTTTCAGTGGAAAAATTCTACCTTATCATTTTCAGTGCCACTTTACATCACATAAAATTGTGCGATTTTTGAGGCCAACTACTGAAATTTTTGTTTTGGAACAGCTTACGTTGGAATGAAATGAGATATTGAGTTGAAAATTTGGAAAATGTAATAAAAGGCACTATGGAACATTTGTATGATCCTGAATTTGCAGAATTATAACAGAAATTTGAATAATATGTCATAATTAAATTGACTAATTTTGATCAGTAAGCGTTTAAGGCTTTTGTTTATTGTAATTATATAATAGCAATATAATATTTAGTCTAATAATAATGAATATTTAGGTTTAATCATCTCACAGTTAAACCATTGTTAACTGATCCATTTGAAGTCCAATGATTTTATATTTCAATTCTTAAAGTTGTATGCAAATTTTGGATGTAAAAGCGCTAGAAATCGAAATACAATATCTGATTAAAACTAATTTTCAATTGAATGATTCAAGATTCTGCATTTTTATTGCAAATCGATTGCTTCGAAATTGAATAATTGAAAACATTAGGTGCATTATGAATATCATTCAAAATTATACAATTTTGGTGCTTAAAGCGTTTAAGAATGTAGTACGTTGAATTGTACGTGATGAAATGCGTTGAAAACTTAATTATTTAGCATCGAAACGTGGAGAAAATTATGGCCATTTGCAATTCTTCCATTTGACTTTATAATATGGAACGTGTTGAAGGAATCTTGTGTCTGAATTTTCAAATGTGTACTTCGAATTAAAAATTATTCAGTATTTTCGGCTCGAATTTGAAAATTTTAATCACCGGGAATGAGTATTGAAAATCGTTAAATGATGAAAATTTCTTTCTTCCGTTTTTAGTGGTCACCCTGGTTTTTTAATTTAATTAATTCTGCAGTAATTTTTTACCATTGAGTCCTTTCCTAGGTGTAACGGAGAATCTGCGTTCATTGCAGTGAGTCGGATAACAATAGGATGGACCAGATATGCGCAATATGTCACTCTGCTGAAGGGGTACAAGATAGGCGCTGACAAAATATCATTTACATATCCTGAAAAAATAAAATAATTTTAGGAGTGTTAAATTTGTTTTTCTAGAATATCCTTCAAATTTCTATCGTTCAATTCTAACGAAGGATTCTATTAATTTTGACATTCTCATTCTGAATGAGAAGGTATCAGTTTTATGTAAACTTTGTATTGTCGGTTTTCATCAATTCTCCATATTCAGAGGCCTCCCGAGTCAGAAAAAACGATTTCTACAAAGTTGCTTGTCTGTCTGAAATCTGTGTAGTGTAGGCATGATTAATTTTAAAGGATTGATAAGATTGGATTGTGTTTTTGCACACTTTTTCAAGGCCAACAAGTTGAATCAATCGAAAGAGCTTTTTGGAAAATTAAAAATTCACTCTCCCGCTTGAACCATGCAAGATGATGAGAAATGTGAAGGAGCAAAATTATTCCTTTTTAAAAGATCTACACATTTATTCCACAACATTTTTACATTCTCGTACTTGAAGGAATAAAAAATTCCTTTTTTTGGCCAAGCTGTGAGAGAGAAGAAGGAATATTAATGAACAAAAGAAAAAGTGTTCTGGGTTTTCGGTTCTCTGGTCGGTGTTATATTCACGTTTTTCCAACGTTTCGCCCATCAACGCAGAAAGAATACAGAACTTCAATTTTTTGTTCTAATTTATACAGTTTTATAGAATATTAACAAAGTTTTCAGTAGATTGGTGTGTAAAAACCAGAATTTGCTTTGTGAAAATCATTATTTATAGTGGTTAGAACAAACTTTTTCGGAAAATGTTCTTTCAAATTCTAGAATTTGTATAGAATTGTGCATAAAAAATTAGTCTTAACAATTCGAAATTATGAATACTTCCACCCATGGCAAGGCAGTTGTAAATTATTATTATTACTTAGTTTTACATTGGTGAACACATGTTCACTTTACCTATTTCATGGGTGGAGATGATCTTCAAAAATGGTTTCAAATGAAAATCAGAATATATTATATCGTTCATTGATAAGCTGCATAATTTCAGTTGTAATTGAAATTTAGGAAAAAAAAAACAATATATAATTTGCATTTTATTTTTAAAATTCGAAGTTGAGCTAAAAACGAACCGTGGTCATGTAACCGAAAAAAGAATATAAACCTTCTTATGTAACAGGAGGTCAATGTCACCGGTGGTTTCATATAAGGTTTTCCCTTCTTATTTTCATCACATAAAATGTAGAGGAACTACTCTTTGATACAATTATCGTCTTATAAGGAAGGTAAAATCTGAAGTAATCGGCGGTACAATGACATATTCAAGTCGATTCATAGAAACCCTATATTTTTGTATAAAGTTTTCTGAAGTTTCAGATCTCATTCACCTTCTAAATTTTTCAATGATTATTTTTGAAGATTGATAATTTTAGGGTAATTTTGTTAAATTATAATCTTTTGTGAACAATTTTTTTTAAATATTATAATAACTATTGAAATATCAAGTATTTTTAAGAATTCTTGTACTGACGCAGAGTTTCGACGGAGATAGTCTTGAAAATTAAAAGATAGGTAACTAAAATTATTGTACATTATTATTATTTATCAGCATTTGGAACTCGAAAGTTCATTGCCTCATCTACCCGAGACCGCCACGCGTCCCTA
>WSXT02208840.1:0-33371 GCA_011762715.2 Neuroterus valhalla
GCACATCTCTTCCTTTCCACCGGGGGTTAAAACCTTGTTCAACTTTTTTTGCTTTTTCCACCTCTTTTAACTTTTCCCTTCCCGGCCCCCCCTCCACTGGATTTTCCTGGAAATGCCCCCCCCCCCCCCGTCACACTTCCTTCATTATTCCTTCTCATCCAATTTTTACAGCCATTCCATACATGCTCTCATGCTCCGTCTAACCATTCACATACTTTTCTTCATCATCTTTCTCTCAATCGCTCCTTTTACTTCAATCAATAAACTCCACCTAGCTATTCGTGTCCATCATCTATCCCCCTCCAAACTTTCCAGATATTTTGGTGACCCTCTTTCAATTACCTCATATCATTTATTGTTTCTCAATTCCGCTTTTCTTTCTGATTTATCTATTTCTTGCCTTTCTCTATCTTTGCTTTCCAATTTCTCATAGTCAATATGTCCTTCTTATCTTATACATCGATCTCTGAAAAATCTGTTTTCCCCCTAACGGCCTGCATATCTTCTGTTTCTCTATATCTCCATTAGAACCTTTTACATCTTTTACCCCAAATGCTATTGCTTTTCTCTTTCCCTCCTATCTTACTCATGAATTCCATGATCTTTTCTCTCTACCTTACATTCTCTCACCACCCTTATCTCTCTTCCTTTCCTCTGATGCAAGCAATCCAACCATTACATACATGGTGCAATATCTCCTCTACCCATTCATAAACTCATAATTTTCTTCTCTGATTCACCTCTGAATTGTTCCTTCTATTCCATTTATTGGATTCAGGCAAGTTATTCTTGTCAATCTTTCTTTTCTTGTCTTTCAAGACATTATCCATCCAACCATCACTTTCATTTTCCTTTATGATTGTACCAATCCTTCATAGTCTATATTCCTCCTTCCTCGCAACTTTGGTTTCTCAAAAAACTCCCTTGTTTCTCCTTTCCTCTCCTTCTTCCCTGCCTCATTATGTCTTTAATTTTTCCCGCCCTTTTCCCGGTAATCGTTTTAAATGAATTATCCTCTTATTTTAACAAGTTACATTGAAGCTCTGGTCTTTTCTACCTCATCCATATTCCCCTTCCCTCTCCTTTCCCTTTCCTCTCCTTCTTCCCTGATTTATCATCTCTTCAATTTTTCCCGCCCTCTTTCCAGTAATCGTTTTTAATGAATCATCCTCTGATTTTAACCAGTTACATTAGAGCTCCGGTATTTTCTGCCTTATCTATGCACCCTTTACCAGTTCCTCCTCTGCTAAAATATCCTCAGTACTCTTTTGTCATCCTCCTTTTTCCTCTCATAGGAGTCATACAACTATTCTATACATGCTTCTATGTCTCCTTCGCCCATTTATATACTATTCATTTCATCTTCTGATCCTTCTACAGACAAATGACTCTTTTTATTTCATTTCCCAGTCTCTATTTTTGATAATCTCTATCCCCCCTAAACTCTTCCCAATTATTTTAGCAATAGTTTCATCACCTTATACAATGTATTGTATCCTAATTGTTCTGTCCTTCAGGATCTATCTATCACCTGGATTTCGCAATCTCTATTATCTGAATACTTCTTCTATATTTCCTCCTCCTTCTATACCTCGATCTCTGAGAAGCCCTCTTCTTTCTTCATTCCACCGCGGTTACTCTTTTCTCTAAGACCCTCTTTTCTCTTTCTTCTAACTCTTCGCAACACTTTATTACTAACTCTAATCTCTTCTCCTGTCAAAGTATCTTTCCGAATTGTGCCCCCTTTTGTCGCTTTCATTTTCAGGTATTCACCTTTTTTTCTTTTGCAAATAATTGGAAGCCTTCTTTCCGGTAAAAAAGAACTTTGATAACCATCCCATACATGCTTCTATGTCTCCCCTACCTATTCACATACTCTTTCCACAATCTCTTCTCCTCCTCCTTCTAATTGCTACGTTTACTTTATTTGCAAGAGTCCATCTATCTATTCTTGTCCACCTCTTTTCATAACTTATTCTCCGTCCCTTCTCCATCTATACATCACTTTTAAGCCCTCTTTTTGCTGAAAAGGAACACTCAGAACCCTTAGGGTTGATATTGCTTTTGTTCATTTATATCTTTTTCAAGCCTTCCACATTTCTTGTTTTAACTTTCTTTCCTCAATTTCCCTCCTCTTACAAACTCATGCTCCCCATTTTCTCTCGTCTAAACTCTCTTTTTGTTTTCCTTCATTTCTTCTAACTATTTTTCACCTCCTTTATCTATTCTCTGAGGGGTCGCATAACTTTTGTTACTCCACATCTCCATTACGACCTTTTGCATCTATTATTTTAGCATCTAATTCCTTTTTTCTCCTCTTCCTCTCTCATTAACTCATTTACTCATGTAATCTTTTCTCCCTTCCCTACATCTTCAATTCTCTCACCACCATTCCTTCTCCTCCCCTCTTTGCATGAAATTAATGCTTCCATTTGATACATGCTCTAATGTTTCCTTTTCTTATTCACAAAATTACAACTTCTTTTTCTATTCCTCCCTACATTGTTTCTTTTACTTCATTTCTAAGACTCTATCATGCTATTCTTGTCAATCTCTTTCTCTTCGTCTTCTGAGACATTTTTGCAGTAGTTTTTCCGTCACCTTATATCATTCATTGGATCTTGATTTCACTTTCCTTTTATCATCAATTTATCACTCCTCTTCCTCCACTCTTCCCTTCCAATTACCAATAGTTTATATATCATTCTTCTTCTATAACTGGTTCTGTGGGAAAGTCTCCATTTACTTCTCCCTCCTTCCACCCCCTATAATTCTCTGCTTTAGTGTCTCTTGGAATTCTTTTCGTTCCTCTACATCTTAATGGCAACCTGCTGAATCTCTCAATCTTACCTCCGTTTCCTTTTTCTTTGCTTCCTGTTCTTACTAATGCTTTCTCTTCTCCCTCCGACACTTTCATTCTTATTCTTCAACTTCTCTCGCTTATATATCTCCTCCATCCCCTGTTTCCTCTACTTATTTATATACTCTCAATTTTTTTCTCCTCATTCTCCTCATTATTGCTCATCCTACTTTATTTCTGGTACCCTATATGGCCATTCTTTTTCCCGCACTTTTTGAAATATTTTGGTAATCCTTGTTGCATCTTGATTCTTCTTTGCTTCTCCATTCATTTATCACTTGCCCCCCTCTATAAGACTTTTCTGTTTCCTCATAGCCTATCTTCTTCCCTTTCCGGATTCTTGATCTCCAAAAAACTCTATCCTCCTCTCCTCTACTGGGATTTCCTCAACACACACACACACACACACACACACACACACACACACACACACGCACACACACACACATTTTATCCTTCCCTTTCCTCCTTTTCTCTTATACATGTCATGCAATCATTTTATAGTTATTTTAAGACAGCAACCAGCTGCGTTCGGAAGTTTCACTTTTCGGCAGTTCCTCCACTCCTCTGACCAAACTGCAGACAATTACTGGAAACCCTTGGAAAGGGTATATAAAGAAAAAAATTACATGCTTATCTATAGTTTTTGCTATATCTTGACTCCTTTTCATGCATTTTTGTACTACAAAACGTTTCGAAGCCTGGATAGCAGAAATGAACTAACGAAGAATAATAAGCTTCTCATAAGGATGTTTAATCTACAAGTTCAACAGTTTTAATCTTGAAAAAGTCTTGCATATGAACTTTTGCTCTCTTTTTTAAACGTGGTGAAAACCTGGATCTCCTCTTTGCGCTCTCCATTAATATGGAAATACGGGGGCTGAACCTAGTTCCCGTTTTCGTCCTCCACTCTCTGCTCCTTTCTGTAGAAAAAGGCAAATTTATTCAAATTATTATTCAAGTCTGACAGAGATTCTTATAATCAGAATAATAAGCACTGCTTCTGAATATTTGACTATCTCATTAGAATTGTTACATTCCATTTCGTGCAGACTAGTATCCCAACTTTTTCTTTTTCCTGAATAATTCTCTGCATTCATTCGTTATTCCTTTTTCAAACCTAGATTTTATTTTGTTAAACATTGCTTTAAAAATTCCTTGACTTTACGACAATTTTGAGTGAATTATAGAGTAAGGTTATTGTGCAAACATTTGATCTTTGATATGAAGAAGTAGATTTATAGATTCGATAATAAAAATTATTCAATGCAAGATTTCACCATTCATTTCTTTTCAACTCCAAGTGTAGAGATGAAGTTTTGGAATTAGAGTAAAATTAGTTTTTTTATGAGTTTACAATTTTAAAATTAGTTATTTATTTGCTACATCCTCATGTTCCGAAGGGGGCTCAGGATTTATAGAAATTTTAGGTAAGGTAACTTATTTCTTTCTCTTTCATTTTTCAATGATAATGATCATAAATTTTCTCGATTCCTAGCATTTCCAAATTATTTACGCCTTGTAAACATTTCGGGAATTCGACATTTCCCGAAAAACATTTTCTGAGTATTTATGGTTGGGAATTGAAATTTTTGGGACGACTTGGAAAACCAGAACCTGCGGAATTCCTGGAATAGAAAATTTCTAGGAAAGAAAAATCTGAAAATAAGAAATCCCAGAATAATGAGATTCCACGCTCTCAACAATCGCACCAAATTTTGAAATCCCGGAAATAGAAAATTGCGGAATTATAAAATATCCGACCCTGCAAGATTCCTGAATTTCAACGGAGATGAAAAATTCTTTTCCTCGAATATTATTTTTTTTTTAAATTGAATGATTTGATATTTTGATTGAAACATACTTATCTCATTATTTTCATTTCAATAATAAGAATGATTGTATTCTTGGATGTTTTACAATTCCAAAATTTTCTATCGGGTTCATGTTTCTCAGGGAATTCACGAACTTGGAATTCTTATACTGTCGGTAATTTTATCATTTCATAAATTTTATGTTTTAAATATTTTTTCTCTCGGAAATCTTGCAATGTCAAGATAATTATTTAACAGAATTTTGAAGTCGTCCTGAAATTATATTAAAAACAAAAACCATTTTAATTTGAGCAACATTAAGAATCTTCCAACAACTTGAGATTATTTATGTGTTCTTTGTTAGATATTGGTATTCTTCATCCAAAAAATTCAGTCCCAAAGAAGCTTCTTAACAATTATGATATTATATTGGGATTATTCTATAATAATTGTATATTATTATTCTTTAGAAAGGATTGAATTTTTATATATTTATACGTTGAGCTATGTCCTAACCGAAAATATCGATATAGATATAAAAAAAGAATAAGATTTCGGAACAATTAAGGGTTATGTTATCAGTTATAACGATTCCCATTTAGTTCTAATTATTGTTATTACATTTCGAATATTTTTTCTTATGTTGACAACTATTGCTTTCGCTAATAAAGAATAATAAGATTTCGAAAAATAGTCATCATTTTGAACAGCTCCACGTTATATCAATGTGCTTTACACAAAATTGGATTTTTCATCAAACTTATAAAACTTTAAACCAATTTTTTCTTGTTTCAAATTCCACAGAGTTCAGAATTGGGAATAAATTGAAAATTGATGTATTTTGCTGATAATCTTACCTCTTCCATGGAAAACTATTCATGGTGGAATCTTTTTTTCAATTAATTTTTTTTGCAGATTCATGATTTTAGAAGGAAGTTTATCACTTAGGTTCCATAGGAGTTTACCTGAATACAACTACTATTGTTCTAATGAAGTAGTTCTTAGCGTTATTGCTTACTCATTGATTTCAACAGGCCTCTACTTTGAGCTTCTCACAAAAAATAGATTGAATCTTGCAGTGATTTCCGGACGATTTCTCAATGCTAATACACCTTGCAGTAGAGTGTTTGTTTTTTGAGGTGGTTTTTTGCAATCTAAGATATAAAAATGTTAAGAGACGGTCAGAAAAATGTACGTGTCCTCTCAGAAACAGCTACATAGGAAGAAATTTTGACTTAAAAATTAGCAAGATTAGTAGATGAATAAGTCTTCTCAAATGTAAATGTACAATATTCAATATTTGTTGCATAAAAACCATAAAAAACATGAGTTTCTTTAATACCCTAAAATTTTGCTTTTGCCCAAGTCTCCGAATAGAGCAACATGTAGTACCCTTCCATGTAGTTGATTCCCAAGAGGCCTCTAACGAATGGATTATAAATGTGAGATTGATTGAGAAAAAACTTTTTGAGTTGTTGTGTAAAAACTTTTTTAATTACTTAGTTCAATGAAAGTTTCAGATGACATTTTATTCAAGAAGCAAAAGATAACGTGATTAGAAATTCCAACTTTAGAAATGGCCAGATCATAAGAAACCTAATTCGCTTTGGTGACGAAAATATTTCCTGCTCCTCCAAAATGACTAAGTACCCTTCCGCACCGTTCCGTTGAAAATCAAGTTATCCATTCATGTCTCGGAGTAGGATGATCCTTCTTCCAGTATCGCAAGTATCTAGTGTATCATTCAACTAGTCTTCAACTGTGTTTTCAATAAAAATTGGTCCGTCTGGAATAAAATCAATCTCTTTGGTTAAAAATTCAACTATTGGGTTACTAATTCAGAAGGGACGACTTTTCTGGAAGAGAAGTAATTTTTGGAGTCAAAAAGTGAAATGTGCCAGAATGAAGTTGACCTTTGAGTTTCAAGACTAGGTCAGTTGCACTATCCCCCTTCTACCCCTTATCATGATTTTCGAAATTATCAAACTGGCTGAATGGTGCCGCGAATAGGCTCTCATGCACGCTCAAATTTTAGACTAAGCTTATTCCAAATCGAGGAGGCAGAATGAATTGCTGACAAAATATATCATTTTACAGATTAGGCAGGACTTTTTTGATGCCGTTTCAGAACAGTGTGATGTGTACGCTTATCTTGCACATTACCTTCCACGCAAAAATCCACATTGGACTTACCAGATTAATTCATCAGTTATTACTATGATTTTATTAATAAGAATTTGTGATAATTTTCTTCCAAAGGTGATATAGGCTCATTGAATTGTAATGAGTGTAGTCTCCGTCATCACCCTTCACTTTGTAGATAAGGACGATACACGCCTTTCTCCAATAACTTGGAACTCTGCAGTTTACAGCACACATGTTCAAATAGTCACTTAGCCTCACAAACAAGTATTGGCTATCGCTCTTGAACATTTCAGCATTAATAACAGCCAAACCAGCAGCCTAAACATTAATCAGTTTTTCAATGGCGATAAAATATCATCTTCTGTGTCATCGTTGTTAAGCTTTTTGGCGTGCCCTCCATACGATTCTCCAGAAAAACACTGATACTGTATTTCCCTTTGTCCGAATCCCATATTATTTCAACATCAGCATTCTCTACTCGAACTACCGTATGCTACAACTCCCTTTCCTAGTCTCCTTACCCGATTTTTGAAATACCTTCGATATCATCCTGCATTTTTTTTCTTCTTCTCCTTTAAATCTACCTACCTCGCTTCAACAAGTATTTCTGCTTCCCTGTTCTTACCTCTTTATACACTTTCTACGCTGGTCTTACCTGCATTGCGAACACCCCTATTGTGCGACATTCCAAGTTCGCTTGCTTTGTTTTGTCGACTGTGGATCATACAATCTTCCACGTACTAGCTGCATTTTCATTGCTCGCACAAACTTGCGTCTGTTTGCTCCCAATATGACTTCTTGTTCGACTTTTACTAGTCGTCCTACTTACATGTGTCCGAGAAGAATGATTCTTTCTGCAAGCAAGAAGAGTATCATTCGACGTGGATATTTGATCGTCAAAATATACATTTATACTTTTTGACATGCTATTTCGCTCTAATATCCATAATTAGACTTACTCCTTGGCTGATATGGTATTCTTCATCTTCTCTTGAACAAGGTTTGAGCCGATTCTCTATCTTTCTGAACACACGTCTCTTTTTCTTTGTTTCCAGGATACATTAAATATCCAGCTTTCGTTCGCGGATTTTATCTATTAAGATTATCTAAAGATGTTGTTTTTTTCTACAAATTTGAACTTAACCTAAAATGAATCTAGCGCGAAGTGCGAGAGCCACGATAAGAATGTATTCCCCCAAATCGAAGGAGTTTTGAGATCTCGATGTTAAGGCATCAAAATAATTCAGCCGATTAACGTTGAACGAGCGCACCAGCAGATTTGGTACGACATATTAATAAAACTGATAACGTAATAATAAATTTCAGTGACTGCCAAGCCATTCAAAGTTTTCCCTACAAAAACCTGATGCAAAACTTGGTGTTACGTATCAAGACCAGTTCCACCACATCATCAGCATCTCCAAATAAAAATCAGGGAAATTCGCTACTCGTGAATTCCTTAACACTTTTGAAGGAAATGAGAAAAATTACTCGAACTCTGTTTTCTGCTACAGCGATCGTCTTCAATTGTATAGGTAAATATATAATCACTGAATGTTATACTGCTATCTATTTGATTTAAGCACATGTTTGATTGACTCCTTCCACAAATTTTCCGGAAAACTATCTTATACGATCAATATTATACAATTTTTCTCCGATTTTGTCAACGTTTGATGTTCAGTTCGAATATTTTGGAAACTTTCAGAAATTCATGAAAAATGTTTATACATTCGATTGCAGAAGTCCAAAAAGATTCACTTTAGGAAATGATGCTGAAAATAGGGGTATACCTCTACAAAATTATTCCGAAGCTAATAAACATTTTTGCCTCTGAACTTGAAACATCCAGAGATTAATTTTTGATATAAGATTTCGTTTCCGGCTGAAATACTGGTTTATTAAAAGAGTATTCCAAAGGGAGCAAGAATCTGCTCCTTTTCTCCGGCCTTTCTGACGAAAATATTTCACTAATTTCAATCATTTGCGCTCGGTCAACCATCTTGATGAACTGCCAATCAGCGCCGACCGCAATCATGCTTACCGCAAGAGGCGCTGTGTGTGCACTAGCGTACAAGAGCGCATTCGCTTCGCGCCGAAGTGAGATTTGTTCTCAAGAAGATGAAGGAGTTTAAACTGCTACCAAGCAAAGAAGTCCTTTCGGTGAAATGGAGAAATTAGTAGTACTGTATACGGACAAAGGACGCAAAAAACCTTCTACCGTGAGTTTTATTCATCTTTGACACACGTAAATTAAGGTTTCGTGTACCAAATAAATACACCAGTCAAGTGATTCAAGTTTTCTTTTTCGATTTGTTCCAAACTCTTAGTTTGGTTTTGATTTGGTTTACTTCTTTCCGCAAAAAGTTAGCAGATAGACGCTCGAGATGCCAAGGCGTCTTCGGGCACTCCCGTAGTAAGTTTTTATTTTTATTCAATGATAAAAAGTTCAAGAACTCAAAAAGATCCTTCCAAGTCCTCCCTATAGAGATATTACAGATAGACGCGACAAGCCATGTGCCGCTCTGTGCGAGGAAACGTCCGCTCAACTTTGCTGAGAGAAGAAGAGACAGAGTGCCAGAGGGTAGGGTGACTGCTCGGTACCTCTGCTTCTCTTTCTCTTCCTACGCGCGGACGTATTCAAAGCTGGATTGTCGCCTCTATCTGTAATATCTCTATGGTCTTCCCAACATTCTATTCCACATTTCCACACTGAGAAAAGATTGGATCAGCGGTGCGCCCAGCAGGCATGACTGCAGCACCAAATGCGCGAATCGAAACGCTCCCACAAATGAGAATAGCTTCCTTTCCGGTTTCGGCGAGCTAGCGTCCCAAATCAAGGGTGCTGTAGCACAAACGTGTTGGTAAAGTAGGTCTCCCTAATTCGGCTCAATAGCTTTCCACAGTTTCGGGAACTTCGAAGTCAGCGTAGTCAGCGTCGGCATCCGCGTCTATAGAAAACGGGAGCGTGATTCGACGACAAATTTGGGGCACATTATCACCCGAAAGTGATAATGTCGTAAAGTCAAAGCCATACTAGCGCTACGCTACAAAGAGCGAAGAATCCGCTATCTCGAGATTTTCAGTGCAGCTACTCTAGAAAAGAAGAGACTGCAAAGCCTACATCAGAGAGCTTGGCATTTGGTTGGGCCTCTCCGTGCTCCAAGATCCAAAAGCTTGCAAACATCTGGGCCTGAATAGTTGCTCAAAAGCAGAGCTTGAACCAGAAGGAGAGGGTGTTGGTCTCCTTGAAAACGCTATCAAGAAAGCTCCAGGACCTGTCTCAACCGTAGTGGAAGAGTGCCCATGGTTCAATCAGAAGCATGGGCCAGTGATAGCTGATAAGGCCAAAAGAGTTCCGATGCAATCACCGTAAGCTGGTTTTCCCTAGCAAGAGGGTTCACATCACCTATCAGAAGAACCACGGGCTAAGAAGTCCCCGAGCACGGAAAGCCATTGCTCAACTTGAAGGAAACCAAATCGAGAAGAGCCCCGTCTAAGTGCGCAATGGGAAAATGCCTATTCGAAAGAGGAATAAACGACCCTTATTACCCGGAAAAGGCCACGCACTCCTCCATTACGATCCGAAGGGAAACTTCAGGTTACAGCAAAAACATAACACTTTTAAGAAAAACTGATTTGAAGGGAAGGGTTCAAATTATTCGAAATCTTTTACCCTTATTCAGCACCATATTAGGTTTAATTGAATGTATGAACATTTATCTATTTCCTTTTCTCTTTACAGAATTTAGTTCATCCGCCAATGAAAAACTTGTAGGTCTCCATATGTACCTCCCGGAAATCGTTTATTCCGAAGATCTAGAGCTAAAACTTGTACGAATAATGGATGAATACATATATGTATGGGTAACTTCTAACTTCATAGTTGGAACCATAAGTGGTAATTATATTCGTACAATGTTTATTGCAGAGCTGCGAATGGTATTTGTACGCTGCCATACCCGTGAAACCGTTCTAGTGTATCCTGATCATGTTCAACTTGCAGTTCGATTTGATTTTCGGGAACTAGGACGGGAAAGTTCACTTGAGCGTTTGATCAACCCTTAGAAAAATGTTTAGTCATGCAGTGCGAACAGTCCGGGGAAGGCTGCTCGACAACAGCTGTCTACACGCAGGAATGCAAAGATATATATCACTGGTCAGTGCAAGTGCCGAGAAGGAACTGACTTCAGGAGAGGAGCGAGCACCCGCCCTGGGTGGAAGAGCGTGCAAACGCCAGCCTCCCCACTCCTGCCGGTTGATACTCAGAAAACTCAAAACTATAAGGAACCTGTAAAGGATACGAAACACGGCGAAACCGCAGCTGCCAATCGAATCCAAATTTCACTTCTACAGAAACCAGCAGCAGCAGATAAATTATAGACAACCATGTTCATGAGTTCTAATACGTGCGTATTCCGAATCGACGTAGATGGATATTAAATTTGTAACGCATGCATGATTGATTCATGAATTGCATGGAACTCGTTGTTCCGTTAGAGAATATATGAAATACATGAAATATTGGAACCTTTGTATGAATTCTAATTATTAAATACACTTCCAGTATACGCGTATCCGAAGACGTTGTAGGAGGCGATGAAACCTCGTCCGATTCATCAATTACTTCTTCCTCCAGAACCAATCGCGTTTATTTTACTCTCATTCTTATCCTGACATAATCAAGTCTCGCTGTCATACGGGTCCGCAGGTGGAGGAAAAAAAAATTTAATTTTAGCCCTATCTGTCAAATTCCTTCTTGCAGGAATAGCTCGTACACTGCCACTAGAATCTCTCCACTCTCATCCATATGAATTAGGGATCCCTGCATCTCTAATTCCTCAATCAGTGTATGATTTTTCCCATTCACAAAATTATTGATTTGTGATATGCTCTCGTGATTTGAGGCAACATATATTTTCCTAATACTCCCCTCAGATACGATGACTTTTGTCCTTGTCCAACGCCTTGCTCAGTATTAATATATTTTTTCAGTTGTCTTCTAGTCACTTTACTAATATTAAATATTGCTTCACCTGCTATGATCCAGATATGATTTCTACGGCATGAATTCACGTTAGACTTCATATATACTTTGCTAGTTATTTCTATAATATCATCGATGAGTTTACCAACGGTACTGAGAAGGCTTGATAACTCTTTCAATTATTCATGCCAACAAATATCCGCCACCGCTCATGAGTATTTGAGCAGAAATACTATCTGAACCAGCAGCCAAACCATTCTTCAGTTTCTTGATGACGGATATAAAGTCGAAAATAATTCACGTTACTTTGCCTTCCTGATACTCATAACCCACTCCCACAATAATCAATAATTATCTCCAAAATCATTCTGCATTTTCGTATCTTTTCCTGCTTTGATTTTGGTCTTGCTCACTTCAATAAAAATGTTTGCTTTCTTGTTTTTATCTTCATAATCTTTTTCAAGTGTGGTTGTCCTTCATTACTCACATTCCTGATTCCGTTAACAAGTCCTGCTCACGATAACATAAATTTTTATATTTTCTCTCACGATATACTTTATGCACTTTTGGGGGTTATTACACATTATATGACTTCTTTGCCGCCTTTATCCTTAAACAATGATTATTCTTGAAATTATGCGAAAGTGATTCGTTCCATATCTAAAGCTCCTCATGGCTCTTTTATCTCCTCCTAGCTCTTACAGGCTATCATCTGTTACAACAGCCTCTTTTCAAGCATACACTTATTAATTTTTCCCCTATGACTGTTTGTTTCTGAGTCTCTGACATGACCGAGAAACTGTCTGAATCTTCGCGTTGAGCTGCGACCCAGCCATTCAGGTACCTGAGTGGGATGATCTTTCCTTCGATGATGATGCGTTCCTGTATCTTGGCGTAGTATGTTCGGTAAAACGCTAATGGACAAAGTGAGTAGTGAGTGAGTTTATAAAGGATACGGTGTAGAAGAAACACTGTTGGAGAAGCGTGAAAGAAATCTGCTGCAATTGGTTCGGTCACGTTGAGAGCATGGATGGAGAACGATAAACAGAGCAAGTGTATTTTAGTGGGGTGAATGGTTTCCTACCCAGAGGTAGACCAATGAAGGAATGGATAGAAAGTGTGAAATAGTCTCTGAAGGGGAGGGATATACAGAGCCACAGAATCACAAGAGCTTGTATAAAAATATACATGTGTGTGAAAGGAGCGAAAGACGTACGACGGGATAAGGATGTTCGTGAGAAGAAAAGAACTTATTAATGACAAGAAGGTTGTTCATTATCAATACCATTCCTAGTTACTGAACCAAGGAACAACTACTGACATGCATTCGAATTTTTCAATTTCCATTATAATGATGCATTTGCTTGTTCATTGATAATTTCCATGAGATATTGTTTTCTATTCTAAACTAATGACGTTCGATGTCTGGCGTGTATGTAGTATTACAAGATATTTCTGTCAACAGATTCTCTGATTTATATATGAGAGTATACCAGAACTGCAACATACTTTAATGTATATAAATATTTGCTCATACATTTGCTTAAGGGAAACATGACAGATAGCGATCAAACACGAGCATTCGCTAGAAAATAAGGAACAAACTCACTGCAAAGCACTTCAAATCCTAAGAGAATTATCTGATCATTCCAGGAATTAGAATTCTGGGAATAATTACACAACAGAATATTGCTCAAAATGTAAATATATCCTCACGAAATTAATACAAAATTAAGAAACATTTCCGCCAAATGTTCGAATACATTTTTTCCTCAACTAGAGATGCTATGGATCTTCCAGAAAAACCCTGATAAGGGTCCGAATCTCCTCTAAAAAAAATCCTTATCTAAGGAACAATTTCAACAACAAGTATTCTCGCCGACCCTGTCGTTAAGAAACAGACTTTATATTTTCTATCAAACACCTTGAAAAACCATTCAAGAAGTTATTCTTGACCAAATTTAGATACAAATACTCATGTAAGGCGTCCTTGTTTCAAAGTTATTTATTTTTATTTTTATAGCATACCACAATTCATCGTTAATGACAGACAGCATTATTTTGCGAAAAACAAATACAAAATGAACAGGTATTGTATCACACATAGTATTTCATTGTTTTTTGGTTTAAAAAAAGAAGTCTCATCGACAATAGTTATTCAATTTGAATCCTATCCAAAAATCGCCTTAAACATTTTCTGAATAATTGGGAATTTTTTTCTAGCGTACATCGAATATCCAGCTCTCTCACGCGTAATGTATACCGCAATCCTTCCTCCTGAAAATCATTTTGCCTCTGGCATTCCATATACCCAGTGTCCATTGCATGCCTGAATCTTAACGTTAGGCATGCCTTCGAGAAATAAAAATATGAGACTACAGTATTATCTGCTATATTCATTTTGTAGAGTATCCACTCAACTGCTAACTTGAAGCAAGAAATGTTTTTGTAAGTAGCGAATCAAGTCCAAAACAAGAAAATGATTTGTCATTACGTAGTGCGTACATTCATAACGTCGGTCTCGCCAAATATCAGTCGTGTGAAGGAAAAGGAGAAAGTGGACAAGTATGAATACAAAGGTAGAACCAGAGGAGTCATGATAAGTTTGTGTTGTCAACCGAGGAGGGCACCAGTCTCCTGCAGTCTTGTCTCGGAGGTTAGGACATACCATGCACTCCTTTGAGACTGCGATGGCAATCCTTTACCCTGGGTGAAACCTGACAGAACAGAAACTTCTAATATTATATTTAGGATTCGCACAAATTTTCCGAACTGTCTATAAGTTGCCGGAAGACTACATTTTTCCATTGACTTTTCCCAGATATTCGCTCTACTAGAATAAGAAATGAATTCTCATCAATCTTCTTGACATAAACAAATTTCACGGAGCTGAAATAACTCTTGCGTACGTTCAGAAAGCTTGTTTTATTCTGAAGGCAAAACTAGAAAGTTTTGATAGAAAATTGGTGTTTCACAGCGACTCCGGTAGTAAAAATGAAATATCGAATCATCTCAAATCATCATCTCAAATGTTCCCTTGTACGTTGTAGGGTTCAGAGGTTTAAGGAGGTGTTTCTCCGAAAGGGCCGGTTTTCAGAGCGTTTTTTGGAATTTTATTGTAAGAAAAGTATTCATTATTTTTTTATGCGTTTTTTTGTAAGTTTTATTGGTCCTTAGACTACGAAATGCAGTAAACAATTTTCCGGAAAATGTTTTGTTCTGGCCGCAGCATCGTTTTCCATGAAGGCCTTCCATGAGGAGGTGGGCTATTGGTTCGCACCATTTTCCAAAAATGGCTGATTTGAAACAAAAAAGGGAAATTTTTTCTTAATTTGTAAGGATCTCGCTATGTTTGTAGAAGAACCTCTTCGTTTTTTTCTTGAAAATTGGCAAAATGGCGGGCTTTTGAAGAAACAGTCGGGTTTTTGACCCTGTTTCTTCATTTTCAAAAATTTATAACAAATCTTTTTTTCAAAAAATGGGAAAAAGCCGTTCTACAAAGATAGGCAATTCGTTTCTGCGCATTTTCAAGAAAGAAAAATGGAAACCCGTTTACTGACGCCTGAGAAATCGTGCGAACCAGTTTTGAAAAAGTAGTTTTGAGAAAAACACATCTGAAGTTGTAGATGAGAAAAAGCGACGAATTAAGTTACTTTCTTGACGTATTTCATAACGTATTTTCAAAAGTAGTTTGCATCTTTGAACCGTAGCATATTTATGTTTTAAAGGTCGCTCTACAAGATCCCGTGGTCAAAATGATTGTTCATCCACTTGTGAATTAAATATGGCAGCTTTTATAATAAAAACCTAGAACAAATATACCAAAGTGTCAAAAAACTTGCCCAAAACTCTCTTTTTTTACGAATCGAGCAAAATCCTTCTGGCATGACATTCTTAGATGTATTACCTATGAGAAAATGGAAAAGAAAAATCGATTTTTCGGAATCCATTCGGAGGAACACTCCCTTAAGGCATTGTTAAGAAAGAAAGGTGGTTTAAACTGACTCCTTGAAAATAGTTCTGAGGCTTATAATTTATAAGCTATGGTACGAACTCACAGTAAAACTCAGTCGAGACTCAACTGCACATAGTGACCTTAATATGTCCCTAACTGGCTAGGAAGGATGATGGGTATGAGAGAAGAAAGGCTCAATGGGGTTAGTCTGAAGCGTCTTTGAGCTATGATAGACTCTGGTGCGGCATAACACAAATTTCATTGGGTTTGTCCCTTGAAGTTGGAAAACTGTTCTCTTTATGTATTTTTTTTCTTTTCAAGGAGTAAAAAACTGAAAAATGCTCATGCACTAACCACATTTGTGGCATGGGGATCACGGGCTCAAGACAACAGAGACAACAGTCTCTGTTGTCTCTGGGTACTCGAACGAAGTGAAATATCGAGATTCTGATTTTGGGCCAGCTTTTTGAGATTTTGAACCACTTTGAGGCGTCAGATTTGAAAGCTATTACCAGAAACTCCAATTTCAATTTTTAGTTTTTAGGCTATAATGTTAAAAGTTTTCATGAAAATTTCTTGAGCTTGGAAATTGATATTTCAGAAAGATTATATTATTATAAACGGAGTACGACACAAAACCTCCTTCTGTTGTCACATAATTGTACACAAAGTGTACATAGACGTAAAGTGCACTCACGGGCAGACGGTCCAAAAGAGACGAAGGTGAGTGTGGGACTTGCCGAGCGACACCTATCCACTAGACCCCCAACTCCTTTTTTCCTGTCAAACCATTTCTTTGGAACCCCTTATCGCATTACTTCAAGGAAATGGAGGTCCGGCCAGTACGCCATGCTTCGGCTTTACTCTGCGCATCCAACTTGGACAGCAGGTTCCTGCTTCTGACCCTACCAAGATGCACGCATCGTCCTCAGTGGCGCGATAGTGTTGTGCAATGGGCTCGTCGGCCTTCGACATCTTGGCAGGGCCTTATCGCTTAGTACCTCGAAGCTTCACTCCTGGTGCCGCATTTGGGTACGCCTTGCACCTTGCAGTTCCCGGGAGATGGAAAACGTGGGAACTTTCGCCTCCCGCAGCACAAGGGTTACAGTGCGGAGTACTTTCGCACTCCGCGGACCTGTGTCCCTCTTTGCCGCACCTCCAGCAACACGTCTTCCTGTCCGGACTTGTGCAATCCGCTGGCATATGGCCGTAGCTATGACAGCGGCAGCACCGGGTCACCTCAACCTTTCTTCTGATACGACAGGACGCCCATCCGGCTTTAAGGTGTCCTGTGTGCAGAAGCCTTGCGGTCAAATCCTCATCAATTTTCACAAAGGCCTTCATGTAACCCCTGAAGGTCCTTCTTGTTAGATTAACCTTCATCGTCCCCTTCATACTGTCACCGGGGAGCTCCCGAATCATCTCTCCGACATCTTGTCCTTTAGTAAGTTCGTCAAGGTCAAGCACCTCTACCTCGACACGAGGGGCCAGTTCACGAACCTTACTCTCTGAACCAACTGCTTTCTTGATGATGGTGGACAGTTTCACTCTACCCCCTGCCTCGCTTCCCACTTCAATGAGGACGTCTCCGTCCCGCGTTTTCTAGATGTTTTTAATTTGGACACCAGGGGCGTCTGGTTCCATCGTCCTCTTAAGGTTGGAGAGGGCCTCGGCATAGCCCGAACCCTCAGACGGTTTTAAAAGAACTGCCTCGGGTCGAGCTCGCTTCTGGCCCTCCTTCTTTTCTATCCCCTCTTTCTGGGTTTTCGTTGGTACCTTTCTCATAGATCTCGAGGCTACAGGTACAGGAACCCGCTCTCGCGTCTTTACCTTCTGAAGCGCTGGCCTCTTTGCGCTGGCCTCTCTCCGCTTGATTCTAAAGGACTCACCGTGGGTTCTCTCTGCCTCTTCCCTTGGGTTGAGGCGAGAGTTTTGGCTTCAATGTCTGACCATAATTTGAATGTAATTTTATTACCTAAATGTTTGCCTTTGTTACGAGTCTATTTCAGTTCGTTACCCTTACTCTCCGTGAAAAAATAAATAACACATATTACTAGTATAAAATACTATACTAGTAATGAATGGCAAGAGCCTTTCTGTGCTTGTAACGCCGTATAATACATCGAAAGGGCATTACCTATAGAGCTACTCCACATGAAGCATACTTGTAGAGTTCTACGCTAGGTAGAGGGGTCTGTAAAACCTTGAAGTTTTTTTTAGGAATCCAGAGTCTCAGCAGCATAGCAATGATTGGACTGAACAGGTTATAGACATTAAGTTGGTGGAAGTGAAAAATTATAGGCGTCGGCGCAACTTTTCAAATCCTCTGTCGGAACATATCAATTTATTATTAGGAATAATGCCCTGAATAACGTCATGAAAATAAACTTAATAAATAAGCCTGAAATATTACTATAAAAATATAAACGAAGATAATCGCGGAGCACTCTACGGCCCCTGAAGTGCTAGAACTTTTTTCATTCGATGCTTGAAATCTGACCCTCGTACTTGGCAAGATCTGCAACGTTTCACACCAAATGTGACTTCAATTGGCAATATCATGCTTGGATTAGAATGTCAATATATTCATTTGAAACATGATCATTCCAGTTTATACCCAGTGAAGAATTCACCATTGAATACAGTTGGTCCAAGCTAAGGAGCCAATGATTCCTAAGATGCGGCAAGATTGACAGTCAATAATTGACAATTCATGTTTCATAAAGACTCAATGGTTGCAACTCGTTGCTGCTTGAATACTGGTGAAAAAATTCCTTTAGTACTTCTGAATTCCCTGTGCACAGTGAGACGAAAAATGCATTGCAAAATGAGGAAAAAAATCTCATTATTCTAGAATCCGCATGTTCATTCAAAGATAGTAGAAATTTCAGAAAAGCTTCTAATAACTGGAGCAATATATCCATCTGCAAAAGAAAAATTAAAACCTTATCCAATTGGCCTCGAATCGATGTAGCACAATGGACTGCCGACAAAGTATGTTTTCTTTTGGATAAAGCAGCACATATCGAGTGCGAAATATCAAACATAACTGATAACGTATTGGCAGACTCTGGAAATTCTCAAAGACATTAACGTTTCTTATCTAATAAATTCCAAAATAAAACTGAGTTTCACGTATCAGACTAGTCTTGTCCCATAATCAGGGCTTTTCAATAGGAATAAGGTAAAATCGCTATACTTGAACTTCCTCTGGTTATTAGAGAAAATGGGGAAAACCGCTGGTGCTTCAGTTCCTGCTTTAGCAATCGTCATATGTTTTATAGGTAAGTATATATTAACCGAATTTGTTATTGCTCTTTGATTGTTGCATATATCTTAATAATGGCTTCCAGAAATTTGTAGACAATAATGATATATACTATGAATACTATACTATATTTTTCTCAATATTGTCGACGTGTGATGCTTTTTTCGAATATTTCAGAGACTTCCAAGAAATGTATGATGATTTTTTCATGAAATGAATTAACGGATAAAAGACATTCTTTCTTGAGACTACTCGGGTCTGATTAACAGGCGATATTAATAAGAATGGGGAATGTCCGGTTTACATGATTTTTTTTCTATTCTTTGGACGTAATTGGGAGTATGCCTATCACTCTCGTCATTGTTTCCGCGATGGCTCTAAATTGTATCATCAAATAGAGATCAAGTTGCTTCTAAATTGCTCCTGATCGTTGCATATGTTTAATAATTTCATTTACGCGTGTTCTATCCTTAAACTGTCGGAGTGTGTTGTTTAATTCACATATTTCGCGAACTTCCATTTTAAGGAGTAGAGTTGGGTGACCTCAGCATGAAGAAGTTTCGAATTCACGAAATAATTGAGGCCATAGCAGAATTAACTTTAGACCAACAAAACTACTTTTCTCTGTTACTATTTCCGTAGTATAACGACTTGGAGTAACACACCGATGCGTGGGACTTTTGACTCAGGATGTCTATAGAAATATGTCTTGTCGCATCTTGTGCAGTGCTTAGTAGTAGATGATATGCTTTATCCAATCACGGATCGTGGCCACTAAACCATAGGTTATGCAGATGACATACTGGTGATGGTGTGTGGCCAACATCTAGGCGCGCTCTCAGGGTTTTTTCTTGTTGAAGGAGGGGAAATCTTGAATACGACAGCCACTTCGGCAATCGTCTACAGTGTAGGTGGTTCCTAGGTTGGGTAGTGTCAGATTCTTACTGACAAAATCTCCCCTTTCTTGCCGACCCAGAACTCCGGAACCGCTTATCGCATAACAGTCGCGCAACGGGCTCGTTGGCCTTCGACATCTTGGCAGGGTCTTATCGCCTTGTACTTTAAGGCTTTAGCCTCGGCGTCGCCTCTCGGTACACCCTACACCTTGCGGGTCCCAGAAGATGGTCAACCCGGGAACCTTTGCCTGCCACGGCACAAAGGTAACAGTGCGGAGTACTTTTACACTCCGCGGACCTGTGCCCCTCCTTAATGTGCCTCCAGCAGCACGTCTTCTTGTCGGGACCATTGCGACCCACTGCCATATGGCCGTAACCATGGCAGCGGTAGCACCGTGTCACCTGTACTTTGCTTCCTACTCAACAGGACACCCACCTTACTTGAAGGTGTCCTCCGCTTGAAAGCCTTGTGGCCAACACTTTACTCAGCTCAACAGAGGCTTTCAGGTTCCTCCGAAAAGCCTTTTTTGTCAAGCTGACTTTCACATCGCCTTCTCCCAGCTTTGCTCCAAGGCATTTGCTGATCGCCTTGACGACATCACCACCTTCTATAAGTGTGTCGAGGTCAAGCACTTCGACCTCGACACGAGGGACGAGCTCGTGGACTCTTTTCCCACCGACCACAGCTCCCGGATTGTAGATGACAGCTTTGTTCTGCCTTCTGCTGCACTCTTCACCTCGATGAGGATGTCCTCCCTTCTCCTTGCCTTTCTATCTCCCTTGATCTGGACACCAATGGTGTCCGGTTCGACTGTCCTTTTCTGTTTCGACGGACATGAGCGTAGCTCGACCCCTCGAACGGTTTATTGAGAACCGCCTCATGACGAGCCCGTCTCTTGCCTCTCTTCCTCAAATTCGCCTCTCCTTTGCAGGAGGTGGTGCCTCCACGATCAAGGTCGAAGCGTTAGGTACAAGCGCTTTTCCCTGAGTCTTCGCTCTCTTCGGCGCTGGCTTCCTGGCGCTAAGGTCTGGGGGACTCACGGTGACCTCTCTCTGCCTTTTCTCTTGGGTTGAGGCAAGAGATTTCACAGCATTATCGTCCATCTAGATCCCTTCAGACTTTACCTCCTTCTTTTTTCGCAATGCCTTGAGGGTGCGCATCTTCATTCCGCAGCCCAATCCGACGTTGTATGCGATGGGATCAGCACCGTCCTCAACAGACTTCAGTTTAATATTCAGCATTTTAAGCTGGAACAAAGCGTCGCGTAGTCCACTCCTGATTGGAAGGAACATGTTTTCCTTCGAATAGCAGAACTCCTTCATGTCTTCTAGGATGGTTTGCACCTATCGGACCTGTTCTAGGTAATCCAGTTGCCTTTTCTCTGCGTGTAACATTTTGTGGCGTGCCAACGAGATGTGGGATTCACCAGGCTCCTTGAACACATAGATTTCACCTCCGAACATCTGTTTGCTAAAGCTACTCTCCAATATGTTAGGCTCTACGTTTCTTTGATCTTCCCCGAAATTCATAGGGCTGGCACCATCCACCGGAACTTTCACCCGTTCGGAACCGGTGGGAAGATTTTTACTCCCTTGGGGTATTTCGTCTTTGAGAAACACATTCATTTTCGATCCGTTAATCAGGATTTCTTTCCCTATCTGGTTTTTGTCCGCCCCGGGTATTTGATTTCACCAGTACCACTCATTTCTGAGAGGCATTCCCCTTTCCACAACCTGGGGAGACGCCTGATGGAGACCAGCATCACCACACGGTTATTTTTTTCAGAAGATACAAGACGGGAACTACAAGCGAACTAAAAACTGAGTGTACAACTATGAGTGGGACTGGAAAGAAGCATAGGTCTCGTTCTAAGGGGCGTTACTGGAGCCTCAAAGTCGACACTCACGATGGCTTTTAGGGCACTTACAGGCTTAGAGCCCCTTTATCTCATCATCAAGGCTGTGGCTGCGGGAAAGTCCTGGAGATCTCGATGATTCCAACTGACATTGCAAGTAGGCCAACCCTGAATACGCAGAGGAACAAGATGCTTATGCGCTATCTCTCCGATAAGAATTTTCGGTTGTAAATGATATCCTTGTTTCGGCCTACATTAAGAAAACTTTCTGGTTTTGTTAGAAACGTTATAACTCTTTTGACCAAAAAAGCAAAATGTAGGGATAATACTATATTCATGTTATGTTAGAAGACGACTTTATAGTTGGAAAAATTACCGGTCATTATGTTCGACCTATGTTTGATGCAGATCTAAGAATGGTATTCGTACGCTTACATCCTCTTGTGGCTGTTCCAGTATATCCTGATCATGTTCACATTGCAAGTCGATTACATTCTAGGCAACCTGGACGGCTGCGTTCGCTTAAGCGCTTAATCAATCCTTAGAAAAATGTGTAATCATGAAATATAAGATTCTTCTGAATCTAAGATCACCATGTAGTAGGCTACAATGTAGCATGCTATGATAATCATTTGGTCTCAGGCATTTTATACATCTAGTTTACATTGCATGCCTCAAACGTTATGTGGAGCAGGCCTTCTACAAATAAAAGTTTCAATCTCATATAAGGCTACAGTATTATTCATTATATTCATTGTGTAGATAAACCATCCAACTTCTAACTTGGAGTAACAAATTTTCCCGTAAGTATTGAATCATGTGCAAATCAAGCAGATGATTTGTCATGACGTTGTGAACTGAGAAGGGCACTAGTCTCCTGCAGTCTGGTATCTATATTGAGAAAATACCATGCACTTCTTTGTTACTGCGATGGAAATTCTCAATCCTGGATGAGAGCTCACAGAACAGAAATTTCGATTATACTCAAAAGGCTGAATGTATGCTTTAGGGATCTTGATTTAAGACATTTTTGAGAAATAGATGTGGTTGACACTATCTTCTGCAAAAGGGTTCTGAGAACACTAACTTATACGGCATAGTATAAACGTACATGGTATAGGTATGAGAAATGGAAGGCTCCTCGGAATAGGTCTGAGGCGCCTTTTAGCTAGCTTTGCTACAAATGCAACCAGGAAGTTTTCATTACTGAATTCGCCAAATAAAGCGGAGTGGCATATGATGGAACTCAGAAAATCATTTTGTGTGCTCTTCTTTGATCAACTGACATAAAAGGCAGCCTGGTTCCCTTTCCTCATTAATTACGGACCACGTTGCAGCCGAACCCATGATGATGATCCTCTCCTGCAGGGGTGAACACAGCTTCAGAGAAACTCCGAAAGGAAATGCAAGATCTGATGAATGGAGAACTTGTGCTCAGTGCTTGCCTTAGTTTTAATTGAAGTTAAGATCGTCACCTTCACTCCCCGTGGAACATAAATAACTCATATTACTAGCAGTGTCATCGTTAACGAAAGACAAGACTCTTCTATGCTAGTAACGTCGCATAATACATAGAATGGGCCTCATATATAGAGCCATCTTACAGGTAGCATCCTTGTAGAGTTCTACACTAGGTAGATAAGTCTGTACAATCTCGAAACCCTGCTTGTTTTATTACTGGTTTCAAAGTTCCGCATGTACTTTTAAAATCCAGGTAAGGCCCTGGCCGTTGAGTAGAAAAATGGAATTCGTCTCGACGGCATCTTTACGACATTTCTACGACGTCGCAAATATATCTTAAGTCAGTTTCATTGAGTTCGGGTACCGGAAAATTTTTCCCACAGCATCTCAACACGTGCTAACTGTGCACATTCATGTCAAGATGAGCTACTGTGCCCATCAATGCCAAACTTCAGTTTCGCACGAGTAAACTTTGAACGATTTACACGTACAAAAAGATCCATCTGTAGGCTTGTACAATGATGCACGTCTATTAAAAAATATTTTCATGGTACAATACTGAACGGTCCTGGGCATAGTTAGAATTTGGACAATTGTTCTCGTCTAATTCAAAATATTAGGACAGCTGCTATAAAAGAATATATTGCATCGGTTTGTGGTGTGGGCAATATTCTATGGGATTTGGCGA
The DNA here is from genome assembly GCA_011762715.2 of Neuroterus valhalla. NCBI lineage: Eukaryota > Metazoa > Arthropoda > Insecta > Hymenoptera > Cynipidae > Neuroterus > Neuroterus valhalla. The sequence continues at coordinate 23,931 of WSXT02208840.1, forward strand.
TGAATATATTTTCTTGGATTCAAAGAAAATTCTTTTAAAATATTACTAGAAACAAATATAATTAAACCATGAAAATTGTGAACACAGCAGAGAGCAAAACTTTGAGCAGAAAGCAGATTTTTTGTTAGAAGATTCTGCCCTGATATCTGATCAAATACAGATATTCCTCGTATTGCTTAAGTACAGTGCCTTTAAAGCGCACTGGGGAAAATCCATCACTTCGGGCTAAAGGTCCGTGTTCCAGACCTGTCTGTAAACCAGTTGTCCTTATTACTCGGCAAGGTGCGTCTCACCGTTAACCTTTTCCTTTCTCGTTGATAGGCTCACACGACACTTCTTGCTGAATTAGCATTATCTTTCTGTGCATTATCAGGGTTGGCCTGCTCGCAATAGCAGTTGGAGTTGTCGAGATCTTCGTCGAAGGGCCTCTAAACCTTTTGGTGCCATCGTAAGTGACAACTTTGAGGTTTCAGTACCGCCTCTTGAAACCAGTCCTCTGCTTCTTCCCAGTCCATACCTCACAGTAGACATCCCCACCCTGCTCCACTAGACTGACGCCACATAAGCTAGTCTAAGTTGCATGATCGCTGTGTTGATCCACGTAAGTGTCTCTAGTTCACGCCTCAGCTCTTTCAAATACCTCTTCCACAGAGCCATAGGATCGCTGTGAGCTACTTGGAATTGCATTCCAAGTGCTCCTTCAAGATAAACGTGCCATCCTGCTAAGGTTGATCAAAAGTTTGGTCTTCTTGCATCAGGTATCCATTGCTGCTAGTGTCTTCAGTCTAACCTTATACAGCGCATCCCGATGTTGGCCGAACGCTATGACCAGTATGTCATCTGCATAGCTTACGGCTTAGTAGAAGCGACTCGTAAATGGATAAAGCAACTCATCTACTACCAAGCACCCCACGAAATGCGACAAGACATCTTCATATGGACAACCCGAGTCAACAGTTCTACGCATAGTGGTGTTACCCTAAGTCGTAGAAGTCTTAGAAGATTATACGGCGAGTGACCACCAACATATCAGCTTCCAAATGGGCTGAAACATTCAAGACACTTGCGCGTCGACCCGATCGCGAGCAAGGAAGAAGGGCTGGAATATGAGAAAACTGAACCAATAAGGCAGGAGTGCAACGCTTCGATGCCTAAAAGAGCTGGCAAGCTGAGAAATTCTTCAGTCTACTGGTGGACGGAAGAAATAGCTCTACTAAGGCTAAGATACACCAAGCTTGAGCGCAAAGTTCCTCGAACCGTAAAAGAAGGAGAGATGCAGCACACGCCAACAGGGAGTACATGCTCGTCAAGAAAAAGCTTAATCATGCTATTAACGAGAGCAAGCATAGCGAATGGGCCGAAGTTCGTATAGCAGTAGACCAAGATACTTTGGGTCCTGGATACCAAATTTGCATGGAATACTGCGTGGCTGAACACCAACCGCAACCGTGGATCCGGAAATGATGGAGCTGATTGTGAGAGAACTATTCCCAACCTATTTTAGTACGCGGAATCACTAAGAAAGTGCAGCCTACAACTGTTCCTCTTTTTACGAGGGAGGAACTGTGGACGGCACCATCCACGATGGCATGCAGCAAAGCACCAGGCCCAGATGGTGTACCAACGGAGGTTATAAAGGTTATTGCAGCTGAATTTACTTTCGCATTGCCCGATCTCTTAAACACATGCCTGAGTACTAGATTCTTCTCCACCATGTGGAAAAAAGGAAACTTGTTCTTTTGGAAAAGGGCAAAAGCCCTCCGATCACGCCGTCTTCATACAGATCCCTCTGCATGTTGTTCGTTATCGGCAAATTTTTTGAAAAGCTGATACGGGCAAGACTAAGAGCGGCCATTACAGCTGTGGGTGGTCTGACTGTAAGCCAGCATGGCTTCCGAGAGGATAGGTCCAAGATCGGTGCCATCCAGGAGGTTCTCCAAGAAGCAGAAAAAGGATCGGAGAGTGATTACAGGACAAGAAGTGTATGTGTGATGGTGACCTTCGATGTCAGGAATGCGTTGAACTCGGTCAGATGGGTGGACATTCTCGAAGCGCTGAAGAAGAGATTAAGGATTCCTGGTTACCTTTAGCGCATTATCGGCCGATTACCTGGCGGCAATGTTTAGAGCAAAGACAGAAGCTGAGGCAAGACTACTAGTAGCTTGCTGTCGCGAAGACAGAAGATGAAGTTCTTACCAGGCAAAGGTGTTTCAGTGCCTTTTTCGAAGCAAATATCGCCGGAAAATGCATTACGGCTGCAGAGGTACTGAAATACCTGGGTGAATGGATCGACGAGAAACTTACTTCCGGAGTCCAGATTACCAAGGCTGCGTGTAAAGCTGAGACCATGGTTGCTATGGTATCAAATGTTGGCATGCCCAACATTGCAGACCCAAGGAGCTGCAAGAGATGAATTCCTGTGAGCGTTGTGAGCTCCACAATAATGTATGGAGCAGAAGTGTGGGCAGATGCCCTTAAGTTTTACTGTCGTTGGAACGAGCTTCTACGGGTTCAGCGTAAAACTGCGCTCAGAGTCACTTGCGCCTATAGGTCAGTGTCCTATCCGCCTGTTCTGGTTATTGCAGGATGTATCCGATTGACCTTATTGCTGTGGAGAGGAAAGAAATCTATGTGGCGAAGCAGCATAATGCAGATATTGACATTGCTGCTTGTGTGAGAACATCTGCATTCCAGCGATGGGAAGAGCAGGGGAAAGCCGACCAAAGAGGAAGGTGAAATTTTTTTTTTTACTGACATAGCAGGTATAGACAACATTCGTAAATATGTCAAACAATCGGAAAGAAGTTTGCGATAAAGCATTGTGAAATAGGGAAAAAATCTTATTTTCCTAGAATCCACATGTTTATCCAAAAATAGTAGAAATTTGAGAATAGCTTCTAATGACTGGAGCGATACATCCATCTTCAATCAAACAAATCAATCCCCATGCACTTGACCTTGAATCGAGGTGGCACAACTAGCTGTCAACAGAATGTGTTGTCTTTTAGATAAGTAAGCACAGATCTAGTGGAAAAAGTCAAACATAACTGATAACGTTTTGGTAGCCTCCGGAGATTTCAAGAGCCATAAATAATTTTCATGAAATAAATTTTGATATAGAACTTAGTTTCGAGAAGTGTCTTGTCCCATTATCAGGACTTCTGATCTGGACTAAGGAGATTCGCTGCATCCGAACTTCCTCTTTTCATTGGAGAAAATGGGGAAAATCGCAGGTGCCCTTGTAACTGCTGCAGTAATCATCCTATGTTGTATTGGTAAATATATAATTATCCCCATAAATCTCTGGATGAAACGCCTTCTTCCCCAAAGACTGGTCTGGTCTCATCAACCGACCGTATGAATGAGAAAGGGAAAAGTTCCGTACACATGAATTTTCTTCGTTTCTTGAGACAAAATTAGGAGTATCACTAGCAATCTCGTTATTGCTTCTACGATTGCCTTGAAATGTTTTACCAAAAAGATATTCGAGATAATTATGAATTTCTCCTGATTGTTGTACACGTTTAATAATTTTGCTGACACTATGTCTGTTCTGCAACTGTCAAAGTTTGTCGTTGAGAGCACATGTTTTGCAAGCTTTCATTTTAAGGAGTAAAACTGGGAGACCTAAGTATGGAAAAGGTTAGAATTGATGAAATAATTGGAGCCGAAAAAGAAGTAACTTTATAGCAACAAAACTGCTGTCCTCTAATACCGCAGTATAATGACTAAGGGTAACACCACCATGCGTAGAACTGTTGGTTTCGGATATCCATAGGAAGATGTGTTGTCACATCTTGTGCGATGCTTCCTAGTGGATAAACTGCTTCATCTATTCACGAGTCGTAACTGCTAAGCCGTAGGCTATGCAGATGACATACTGGTCATAGTGCGTGGCCAACAACAACACGCAAAAATCAGTGCAGTGCTGCAGCCGACGCTATAGAGCACACTTCATAGCGTCGTCCGCACGACTCTCGTGAAAGCGTCGCATGAGCCCAGCTTATGCTTCTACTCTCGACGCATGGAACTGATTCTTAGCACGCGTACATCTGTGCTAACGGACGGAAAAGGAAATCGTACGTATGCACGCTCCGCACTGAGTTGGTCACCTGCTCTGATGCGTGGACGCCTGAATGCTTATTTTAGGCAACGAGGCAGCGCTAGTGTTGTCTCAATGCGCGCCAAAATCTTCCGGCGGATAATCTGCCGAGCTCTCGGACCATTTCCAAACCATCGCCTCGTTCGGACTTGGGCGCATCACCCGCCGATCACTCGAGCGCGTGAACAAACGAGTTGACTAGCAACTCCACACGCCGAGAAAACGGGCATTCAGGCGTCCACGCATCACAGCAGAGGACCGACTCAGTGCAGAGCGGGCAGACACACCATTTCCCTTTCCGTGTGGAACGTGCAACGTTTGTTGCAGCTGTGCCCATGCTCGCAGCGCCAAGATACGTACAGGAGATCTGTCAGGCGCTACAATCAGCACTCGAGTATATCTGCTGTGAAGCATTCGGTATAAATGTGCGCTGATTTTTGCGTGAAGCCGCGCTCTCTGGGGTTGTGTAGCAGGCACTGGCAATAATGGACACCTGATGTAAGAAGACCAGGTTTTTGGTCAACCCTAGCAAGACGGCACGGTTATCTTTACCAGACGCTATGAGTAGAGAACTACAAGCATATTAGAACTGAATGGACAACTATTGATAACAGCAAAGCAAAATATCTTGGAGTCGTCCTTATGCGACGGTGATCTGGTGGAGCAGGGTTGAGCTGTCTGCTGTCAGGTCTGGACTGTAGAGACGCAGAGGACTGATTCTAAGAGGAGTTTCTTGAGCCTCAAAATCAGAATTTACGATGGCACTGGAGGCACTTACAGATTCAGAGCCCCTTCATTTTACCAACAAGGTCGTAGTTTCCGGAAAGGCCTGGAGATCTCGTCGAAGAGCTTGACGATTTCAACTGACAATTGCGAGAAGATCAACCCTGATTTCGCACAAAAACAAAATGCTCATCCGATAAGAAGTATTGTGTTGGTCTACCCGCGGGAGTATAATAGGTAAATGACGAGATACACTTTGCTAAGTGATAAGGAGAACTGGTCCACATATGGCTCCAGAACACAGACCTTGAACCTGAAGTAATGGATGTGCTTCTGTGTACGAATGGGCCAGTGGATAACTTGGATAATTCAAAGCACACGTAGAAATCATATTGGGCATTGAAATATGAGTACAATTTTTTCTAAACTTGTTGACTGGAATATTCTTGTTCTTTCGCATAAAATACAACGCCTGGTTCCACGTCACTTGTTCCATTTCCGATGATGCATGAATTGAATGTGAGAGAAGAATTTTTCAAAAGCGTTAGTAGAAAAACAATAAACTCTAAATTTTTTAAATTGAAAAAAAAGTATCATTTTTTTCAATCGTTGTTCTCAATTTTTTTGTTCTAGGCTCAGAACGCTTTCTGAAAAATGTGCGTATTTGTGTAAATTTCGTTTTTTGATGCGATCTACGTAGCTGTCAATATAGATCCGGTTTCAACATCTGATAGCAGCGATTATTATAACAATAACCAAGAACTCTTATCGGCAATAGTAATTCAGTACGAATTTCATTCAAACATTGCTCATGATCTTTTTCGTTGAATTGAGAAATTTTTTTATTGTATATCAACAACTACTGATAATTCTTATTTATCAAGCATAGTTGAAAATAACCCGAACAATAATGTATTTCGATAAGGGTCTCTTCTACACGTAGCTTTTGTAACTCCATAATAATATAGTTTTTTACAAAGGAAGCATATATATGTTACCGTTCAAACCCAAAATCAGTTAAAATGCGTTTCGACTAGTTAAAACGCGAAATAACTAAAAGCATTTGTCAAAACTAGTTTTAACTAGTTGAAACGCGAAGTAACCCAGTCTTTCATTTAAAACCCGAAGAAATTCTAAATTCGATCTAATTTCGCGTTTTGACTGAAGTAGTTGGAACAGTTGGAACTTGTTTTACCGGATTGTGCTATTGAAGAACTAATTTTAACTGCACTTTGCAGTGAAACCTCGAAATACAAAGAATAGACATCTTAGGGATCGCTCTTGTTTCTTTTTTCTATTTATTATTAAATTTTGTATTCTTTTTTTTTTTTGTATTATTTCGAAATTTAACCCGGAAAAGAGGTTCGGAATGTGTTAGAAGTTAGTCACAAAAGAGTGATTGATCACATCTCGAACCCCTACATTTTTTATTTAGCTTCTGTATTATTAGATTTTAGATTTATTTGAATTGGTATTTTTTGAAAGATGACCTGGAAAAAAGATTCAGTATGTGTTGAAGATTGTTCACAAGAGTCATTTCTTGTGGGAATGAAAAGGCGCCTCTATGACCGGTTATAGAAATAACGTGAGTAACATATAGTCCCGATTTCCAAGTCTTCTGGAAAGTTGGAAGGCAACCCTATGCCTTATATTACCAATGATGTGGGTCACATGTCTCCCCTTTTCCCAAGTCTTATAAGGAGGCGGGGAGGTACTTTTGTATCTATACCACTATATATATATCATACCTACCTTTGCCGAGTCTCGTAAGGAAGGGGGGAATCCCTGTGACTAGCTACGGGAATAATGTAGGTTACATGTCTACCCCCTTACCCAAATCCCGTGGGGGCGTGAAGGCACCCCTGTGACTGGTTATAGGAATAATGTAGGTCACATACCTATCCCCTTTCTCAAGTCTCGTGGGGTAGTGAAGGCATCCCTACGTGAAGGCACGAGTGTCTTTACGCCCCTACGAGACTTATAAAAGGGGGTATGTATGTGACCTACATTATTTCTATAACCAGTCAAAAGAGTGCCCTCACGCCCTTATGAGACTTGGGAGAGGGGGAAGCTATGTGACCTCAATTATTTTTATAACTAATCACAGGGATGCTTCCACGCCCCCACGAGACTTGGGTAAGGGGGTAGGTATGTCACCAACATTATCTCTATAACCAGTCACAGGAGTGCCTTCACGCCCCCACAAGACTTGGGTAAGGGGGTAGGTATATTACCAACATTGTCGCAGGGTTGCCTTCACGCCCCTACGAGACTTGGCAAGGCTAGATATGTGACCAACATTATTTCTACAACCAGTCACAGGGGTGCCTTCACGCCCTTATGAGACTTGGGAATGGGGGAAGGTATGTGACCTACATTATTTCTATAACTAATCACAGGGATACTTTCACGCCCGCACGAGACTTGGGAAAGGGAGTAGGTATGTGACCTACATTGTCGCAGGGTTGCCTTCACGCCCTCACAAGACTTGGGCAGGCTAGATATGTGACCTACATTATTTTTATAACCAGTAACAGGGGTGCCTACACGCACTTATGAGACATGGGAAAGAGGGAAGGTATGAGACCTACATTATTTCTATAACTAATCACAGGGATGCTTTCACGCCCCCACGAGACTTCGGAAGGCTAGATATGTGACCTACATTATTTACGTAACCAGACACAGGGGTGCCTTCAGTATTTCGGGTTTTCTCTGGAATGTGCAGTTGAAACTTGTTTCTCCAAAAGCACAACCGGGTAATACAAGTTTTAACTGATATTCTCAGTTGAAACGCGAAATCAGATTGAATGTAGAATTGCTTCGGGTTCTAACTTAAGAACTTGGTTACTTCGCGTTCGAACTAGTTAAAACTAGTTTGGACAAATGCTCTGGGTTATTTTGCGTTTTAACTGATTTAGGTAAGATTTGAACACATGGAGTATTTCTCCCAAACAAGCATCCTACTATGTGAATAAGAAAGTTTGAACATCAATGAATTTTCCTTCTTCTTACAGAATTGAGTTCACCAGCCGATGAAATACTTGAGGGTCCTTACATATTCCTGCCAGATATTCGTTATTACGAAGATATAACAGAAAATCTCGTTCGAATAATAGATCACAATATTCATGTTATGTTAGAAGAGGACTTCATAGTTGGGAAAATTACCGGTCATTATTGTCGACCATTGTTTAATGAAGAACTAAGAATGGTATTTGTACGTGTACATCCCCTTGTGATTATTCCAGTGTTTCCTGAATATGTTCACATTGCAGATCGATTGCATTATAACCACCCTGAACGGCTGCGTTCGCTTGATAACTTAATCAATCCTTAGAAAAATGTTAAATCATGAAATATAAGATTCTCTGTGATCTGGGATCACCGTGTATGCATTTTGACTCATTGTAACCATGAAGATACAAATTCATGCTGTTGGAAATGCTTTTTTTCTCTCTAATTTTTAATTAGACCTAGTTCTTAGCCTCACGATTTTGTAAACTCCACAGAACTTTTTTTATTGAAATTGAATATCATTCAGGAAGAATTATTGAATGGGACAGTAATTTTACTAAAAGGAAGCTTTAAAATAAACAAAACTGTTGTCCGTTAAAAACGAAGTGGAAAACTGGACATTTCATAGAACGCCTCTTGAATCCGGAACATGACACAGTTCTGTTATTTCTACATGCCGCGTCGTTTCCAAAACAAAAAACAAGCTCGTCAGGGGCTGTCCATAAATTACGTAACACTATATTAGACAGACTGACTACAAAAGTTTTGTTATGGTAGCGTTACGGAGTGACAGAGATACCTATCAATTCCTTCATAATTTTATAAATATTATCATGTTACATTATATAATTATTATCACAAAAAATAGAGAAGCTAATCTGTAGACGTTGCGGCTTGTTTATAATTTATCTGCTGCTGCTGGCTTCCATCGGAGTCGAGTTTGGGTTAGACTTTCGGCTGCGGTGTCGCGATGTTTTGTGTCCTTCACAAATAACCTCTAGTTACATATTTTTTGACCTATTTTCTAATTTTTACAGACGTTACGTTACGTTGCAGGCAGGAAAGAGTAAAATTGTTACGGTAGCGTTATGAACAGACAGACAAGTCGCGAAATTTCGAGATTTCAGCGTTACGTACATTCTTAACTAACTGTACACACACAGTTATATTCTATAGGCCAGAGGTGTCCAACCTAAGAGCAACTGAGCCACATGTGGCTCCGGCAACGATTGGCAGTGGCTCCTGCTCTTCGAATCAACATATGTTTTTGAGAGTACATTTTCTAGTCTCAAACGCCGTAAAAACAAGTACCGTTCCCTGCTAAAAACTTCGGACAAGTTTCGGATGAATTTCGGATTTCGAAATTTGCCCCAATTTGGCCGAAAAGTGATCTGGTTTTTGTCCTCTGATTCTATCCGAAAATGTCCGTAATTTGTCCGACAGAAGGAATGTTATAATTGTCCCAAGATATTTAAATTCGTCTACTCTTCCAAATTTCATATTTTCGACCGCTAAATCGAGCTCTTCATCGTTATCGCCTGCTCTATCGAGGATCATGTATTTAGTTTTTGATTCGCTAATTTCTAGACCTACTTCTT